>JAYDZE010448015.1:0-16288 GCA_034509125.1 Monilaria moniliformis
GACTATGGACTTGCTAAGAAATACCGAGATCTACAGACTCACAAGCATATACCTTACAGGTATTATCACTAGGTCAAAAAAGTTGTGTTATCTTGCCAACTAACCTCTTTCATGCTTGATCTCTTGTCCCCACCACACCCCTTGCCCCAAAACAATCATAAATATTAAGTAACTATTAGACTTATATAATTGCTGATGTAAAGAGTAGAAAGTTCCATAGGGCTGTAAATGTTTGTATCTAATATTTATTTAGCACCATGTTCCTCTTTCTAGCAATCTTATTTAGTATGATACAAGTAACAATGCATAACTTGTTTTACTGCGACTACTGCATATGATTTAAACTGGTCTATTTTCTATGGGATTGAAACAGTGCTTCGAAGCTCGTACATTTATGCATTGCATGGTGCCAAGCATGCCAACTAGAATAGTAGTTCAATGCTTTTGATTTTTGATTGATTGGTATCTACTCTCCAGTACTATTTATTTTACATCCGCATGACTGAGAGTTCTGTTGCATACTGAAATAATAATTTTGCATGTATAATGTAAATCTTTGCTGTTGTCAAATACATAGCGTTTTATATCTATCTAATTTGTTTGACATGTCTTTAAATGTGCAAACAATATGTACTGATTCTTTTCTCCTAGAATATTTCACTCATTTCTTTCTTACATACAGGGAAAACAAGAACCTCACTGGCACAGCTCGTTATGCTAGTGTTAACACCCATCTTGGAGTTGGTGAGTGGCCCTTGTGCTTGCTACTAGTAGACTAAAGATAAACTTTGCTTTCTCATTCTTCTGTCTCAGGAGAACAGAAAGAATTTTTGTTGGCATCTTCTTGGTTTGGTTAAATTATGTTTGTGATCTCTTATTTCAGAACAAAGCAGAAGGGATGATTTAGAATCTCTTGGCTACGTCCTTATGTATTTTCTAAGAGGAAGGTTGAGTTTAAAGTTTTTATCTATATCTTTGTTCGTCAAACTTCTTCAGGCTTAATTTGCTTCCCCTAAATGTTCTTCGTTTTTCAGCCTTCCTTGGCAGGGACTAAAAGCTGGCACAAAAAAGCAGAAGTATGACAGAATCAGTGAGAAAAAGATGCTTACTCCAGTAGAAGTACTGTAACTTGCTCTATATTAAATTTATCCTGTGTTACACTATGATGATCATGGCAAACATGAAAGCAAAGTGCAACATGAATATCTTGCATTGTTACAGGTGTAATGTGGTGGATGAATGAAATTATTTGTACATTTGTGGACAGGTGCTTTGTAAATCTTATCCATCAGAGTTCATTTCGTATTTCCATTATTGTCGGTCATTGCGATTTGAAGACAAGCCCGATTATTCTTACTTGAAGAGACTTTTCCGAGACCTCTTCATTCGAGAAGGTATATTTGTATAGGGATGTTCACGGTTGCTTTTATGCTATGCTTTTATCAACTTTACTTTGTAAATTTGAGTCAGAAATTTATTTCGTATCATTATCGCAGGTTATCAATTTGATTACGTATTTGATTGGACAATACTGAAGTATCCACAAGTTGGCTCCAGTTCTAAAACAAGGGTTAGTTTTCACTTGGTCTTTTATTAATATTACTTTACTTTAATATAAGATATAAATGTTACCTTTTCCTTTTTTTTTTCTTTTCTATATCAGCAGCCAACAGGAAAAGTCCCTTTAAACCTAGGACAGCCTGGAGAAAGAGTTGAGAAGACACCAGGTAATGAGAGATGTTTATGATTGCAGTTGCAAGAAAGAAAACGAACCAAGAAAGTATTAGAATTTTCTTTTTTGGGTTGATAATTTGATACCTAAAGATGTGAAATGGTAGTCTCTATTTTCCCCCTTTAATCCTCCCATCGAACCCCTCAAACAAGAATCTATTTAGGTTTGCTGGGGATAAAAAGAAAGAACTTGGTACACATGTTTGAATTCTCCTTGTGTTGTCAATGGCTAATGAACGTTGAACACATGTGTCGTGTAGTGAAGCACGATATTCGGGACAGATTATCTGGTGCAATGGAGGCATTTGGCAGAAGGAATGGTTCTAGTGCAGGCTTGCATGGAGAAAACTCGAGAAACAGATCTGATGAAGTACCACCATCTAAAGACGTGGTGCGCTAAAATTGACTGAAGTCTTTTCTCTATTATGCTTTATTTGAGGACCAAAGTCTTCACAACTTAATCTTGCTTGTTGATTTTCTAGAAAATTGATTCTGAAAGAGGTCGGCTTTCTCGGACCGGCAGTAGCTCAAAGAGGGCAGTCGTGTCAAGCAGCAGGCCCAGCTCTTCCGGTGAACCCAGTGACAATCGTCATAGCCGGCTCGGCTCAGGCAGTGGTCGAATATCAACCACTCAGAGATTACAACCTGGATTTGAGTCCAAATCCTCTTCTTTCACTCGAGCTGCCGCAAGAGGCGTCCGAGATGAAACTCTCCGTAGCTTTGAGCTGCTGACAATTGGCAGTGGGAAGAAGAAGTAACAGTACCATATATAGCTCATTTCAGCTTTGTCTGAGGCCAAACTATGGAAACACAGCAGCTGCTCATCATCATTTCTCTTATTAACTTTCACTTGTTACGCGTATATTATGGCATCCTTGGTTGATATGGCTTCTTCGAATTCCGTCTGCGGATACAACGACATCACTGGTCAGTTTCCAATGGCGAAACCTAAATCTTTGTTTCTTGAATTGTTGTCTCGAGTCTTGACTCATTCTTGCTGCGATACATCGCGTACGTATAAATCCATGGAGACGAATGTATTGATTTGCTAAGTGGAACTACTACTACTACTCTTCATGTATGTGATTCTACTGTAATTCAAATAAATACTGTCTCCACAACTGTTGTATCAAGAATGCTACCCATGTTAGTTCCTCAAGGTGCACTTTGCTACATTCTTCGTGTAAAACATTACATGTTTGTTCAGCACCTTTTGCCTTGGAAATTTTTGAAATCGTGTAATGTTTTGATCTTTACGTGTTTAAGGTTTTTGGAATTATGCAAGTGGCTGTCTGAATCTTAGAATCCCAAAATTTATGTTAGTGTTTACTGTTCGGAAACTAAGCTCAGTATTTTGTTTTTATTTTCCTTGTTGGTTACCAAATTTAAGTATATATAGTTGAACATGTGTTGCATTCGATTCATCCCAAATTCAAGTATATGGTAGTAAACATATGATATTTCCGAAAACAATAGGTTTTTTCTTTCTTTTGGAATTATTGAAACGTTCAAAATTCTAATTTTCCAAATTCTTATGATTGACTTTGAGGCAGCAAGAGAGATAGTAACCCGAGTTTCTTGTGAATATGGCGATTATGTAAGGTAGTAATCAATCCTATTTGTAAATATAATAACTCATTATTTAGAAATAATGTTTTTTATTTATTAATTTGGAAACAACTTTGATCACAAAGATTTGTGGTGGACAGACGAAGAAAAAATATTTGGGCTTCGCTTCCGATCCGAAGCCATTCAAGCTACAAACTATAAAACCTAATTGAAATTCAACAAATTTTTCTAATAAAGATTATGAAAACAAATAATTAAATAAACGTCTCTGTGAATTCAATCTTATTCCAATTCAAACAAGAGAGTATTTTCGATTAGGGAAAGTAGAATCATTTTTTTAGGCTAGTGGGAATTATTTAGAGCAAACACCCCCGATTGTGCGCAAATAAATATAATTTCAAGGCAAATCCTTGTAGCCAAATTTCACACCTTTTTCAGAACCCTTTGATTAATGCGCTCTGTTCAATCCATTTCAAAGACGTTTTTGGTGAAGTTTGAGCTGCAATGATGCATAATATAGCACGCAAGGTACGACTCCAGCTCATCGTGTTAAATTTTTTCGAACCATTTTGATGAATACAAGCAGATTCAGTATGCAGTGATATTAGTCTTCTCGTTGTCCGTTTGATTTCTTGAGTGTGCGAATTGGGGTTTCGTACTCTTGTTTTTATCTATCTTGTTACTATGAACATTTTGGCTGTGATTTCTCCCGAAAGCACCATGTTTGTATATCTTCAGCAAAACAAAGTGATTATATATAGTGGGTTTCTCCTAAATTTGAGCTAGAAATTGGCGAGGATAATAAAAAATAGGTCTCATTGATATTGGTAATGGTAGCAAAGAGTTATTCCTAGTGAACTCCGGCAAAATTTTACACCACTTGTGGTGGAAACCGTGATTTGCTCTATTTGAGCTCATTTTTCTCAGTAAAACATTTAAGTGAGAGTTTTGTTTCCTTGTTTAGCAGCAGACTTTGAGCCTTGCCTACATGCCAGCTCGTACCAACTAATGGCAATAGCCATGAGAGTAGTTTACTACTATAAAGCTGATGTTGATTCAATTAAATTAGTGGATGATATTCTGATACGTTACGTTAAAGGTTGGCATGTAATCACGTATGTAAACCCTCTCGATATAGAAAGCGATTATCTTAGTTGAATAATTGATCCTTCTCAATTACATTTGCTCTGCCAGCATCCTAAATCAGCTCGTGATGTTTTCTATTGAAGTTGAAGCATGGAATCAGCTCCATCTACTCTGCGGAAAAGCCTTTTAGCAGTAAATAGTTCAACCTGAAATATAATTTTGTTGACCTTCATCTTTTTTCTTGATATGAATCTTAATAATACCTACCTCTGCCTGGAATCTCACCTGAAAGGGTGCGCATTTCTTGAGTATCTACAATTCTACAGACTTTTGTTTTACGCTGTCAGTGTTGATTTTGTAGGAAGCTACGAATTTTTTTGATTTATTGTAAAAAGATCTCTCATCTACTCCTAACCTGTCTCGCGGACTGCTCTGTTTTTTTGTTTAAAATACATCATAATATATATTATAAGCTTTCAGACTTTCTGTCTAGACTGAATTTAGTTGATGGGTAGTAATTGCGGCACTGAAGATTTTAGTTGCCAAAAACTTAATAGAGAAGTCCAAATTGGCTGAATGAACATTTAAATTTCTTAGACATGCATTTGATGTGTTAGGAATTGGAAATTTTAGTGGTGCAAAAGTGTTGTTTACATCAATAACTTTTCATGTGATATTGACCCTATATTTATACTCAAAAGTTCAGTATTTGTTGTTCGCTTTAACAAGAGAAGCCATGGTTTGTGTATCATGTGAGGCTAGCAAAATTGCAATTACAACCTATAAGTTGCTTTAGGTAATACACTCATAAATGTGAAAAATGCATATTATAAATTATACTAGTAACATTATGATTTGTGTTATTATGAGTTCGGACTTTAATGTGTCAGATTATCTTTAGTACTATTATTGAATTTGTTGGATAAGTGCTTCATCTAGCAGCTTAAAGGAGTATTTTTTAAGGTTAATTGCTTTAAAAATCGCAACCTTTGCAATTAAGACACACCTATCGATTTGTTTGCTTTACAACATCCCTAAATTTTTCCAATCGATCAAGTCTGACATGTTGTCTGGATTTTTCTTACATGGACATATTTTCCGGCAAATAAAGCAACACTATTTTTTAAATACTAATTGTTGGAAAAGAATCACTGCTTGTGAGAAAAGCTGCAATTTGACACAAGTTATAATTTTCAAAAATTAAAGACGTCAATTTACGATTTGGATGTTTTTTAACATCCCCAAAATTTCAGCATTGATTTGCGGTTTTTGTTTTTTCAATATAGATAACGAATGTCTTCCACAAGCCTCTTTTATGGATGTCTGAACATTCAAATCGTAAATTGATGTTCTAATTGAAACACTATTAAAGATCATGTTGAAATTGCAACTATCCCCAAAAATTCTTTTTTTTCTTCTCCATAATCCGGGTTCCAAAAAAAGGTTCATATTATTTGTTGGAAACTATGTCCACTTAGGGAAAATCCGATCGACATGTCAGACTTGAACAATCGGAATATATTGGGATCTTAAAAAACAAACAAATCGAAATCAAAAATCAAAACAAATCGAAATCAAAAATCAGAAAGTGGTGTCTTAATTTCTTAGTTTTAAAATTAATGTCAAATTTGCAATTTTGTCCAGATGTTGTAATATTTAAAGCAATTAATTCTTTTCTTTAATATCTACAATATAACCCCCTCCCTCCTTTTGAGTGCGCACAAGCAAGCAAGAAAACTACTTTATAATATATATTGAAGTAATGCGCATGAGTACTTTGTGATAAACAACTGTGATACAGATCTGAACTAGGACATTTTGTTTGACCAACTTTTGAACTATGTTGAATGAGTATCATTTATTATTTGAATATCTTGAACATCAATAAATGTTCTTTTCTTTATTTATGTTATTTGATGTTGTGATGTTGCTTGAAGTTGTAGATTTAAAGCACAATACATTTAAGTTCGTAACATAGATTCTAAAAATCTAAAGCCAGATTTTCAATTTCATTGTCTGGCTTTTGTGATTATGAAATATAACAAGGTACATGCTACTTACTAGACATGAAACTGTCCAAATTTGATATTCTCTTCTTCATTTCATAGTAGTTATGTGTTATATCCACACTTAAAGAAATCATTTTTGTCTTTCTGTGAGTTACAATTGTTTAAGGGCTCGTTTTCTAAGTTTAATGAGATAAAACTTGATATGTTTGACAAAGATAGATGCCTTTTCTGCAAAAAAGTATATACTCTATTATTTCAAGTATTTCCAATTTATATAGATGTGTAACCTACTGTTTGGTTGAGTGTATTGTGTACTAGTCCATGGAATTTCGATTTCCTAAAATGTTTTAATTTGCAAGAATAGTTTAGGGTTATAATAATATGATGAAGGGTATTTTAATCTAATCATACATTGCTATCTTATGTAGTCGAGCATAGGTTGGTAAAAGGAGTCAAGCCATTCCTTTTTCAAGAGATATAACTTTTTTGAATATATTAGATATTAGGTTATCATCGGTGGTATATCACCCTCTAATATGCATAGCAGGCATGCCTCAATAGCTTTATAAACCATCATTATGTTGATAAAATTTATTAGGTGACAACTAATTCAATGCTATATGATAGAAGTGTTGCCTTATGCTAAAATAGCTGGTATATTATAATTAATATATATATATATATATATATATATATATGGTTGCACCACTACCGTCTCTTATGTTAACTAATCTTAAAAACAAACAAGCAAACAAAAAACATAATGAAGAGTGAAGAGAAACAAACAATTTTGATTTTCAACGTTCTTAGATAAAATAAAAATGTAATATAGTTTCGATCAGTTTGGTTTTTGAATTTCTAACTGAATTGAAAATCGAACCGCTCTATTGGCCGAACCAAACCAATCGAAATCCTAAATCCTAAACCAAACCGACCGAAACTATTTACTGGGTCCACTTCTTCTGTACGGTTTAGATGTGCTCACCCCTACATATCGCTAGTGTGAACTAATAAGTAAGAACCAGAAATTCTAATAGTGACCAGTTCTTTTTTAAAATTTAAAAAGATTCGCTGATAGGTGAGATAGATACAATTGATGCTAACTAATTCGTTCAGCGCCTTCGTTCAACATTGGATTTTTCAATAGCGACAACAAATTCGAGCATTTATTTCCTGTAAATACAGATATGCATTTGAAAAGGCCTCCTGATTTTCTTCTATAAATATGGTGTTCCCTAGAATACCTATTGCATCATCGCCTTCCTTCTTCCTACCAAAAACCTCATTTTCCTTGTAGTCTTTGTTCTATCTTCTGTTTGCCATTAATCATGTCTCCACGTTTCTTTCTTTATAAAGATTTCTAGAATCTTTTTTTCTTCTTCTTTCTTCTACACACAACATGTCTCCGAGTAAGCCAATACCTGACTATCGACATTCAGAAGAATTTGAAAATGGGAGGCCTACTGGTTTGCGCGGAATGCCAATTGCATGCCGGGTGTGTAATAGGGTGTTCTTCGACAATGTTAGCCTTGTGCTACACTTTGAGTGCCATGTGAAAGATGGATTTAGGCTACGTGGCAGAGACCTAGCAGCTTTGCGAAGTGAGCAGCATTTATCTTCAAGCTGGTCACCATATTCTTATTCTTCTTTGGCTAGAGTGTTTCAAAGGATGAATGACTGCTTAAGGTCTCGTCCTTTACCTGTCCCTTCAGCAATAGCACCAAATCGTACACCAAGAGACCCTAATCTTCTTTATATCCCAGTGTTGAATGTATCACAACCAATCATGTATTCCCAAGTGGGTCAGAGGAACTTTGCTTATGGCGCAGCAGCAGAGGCGCCGCCTTTGAGAGAGCAGAATGGAGGGCAAATGCGCTTTCCAGGTCATAAGAATGAAGAGATTATTGTCATAAGTGATGAGGAGGAGGAGGATGAGAACAAGAGCTCAGTTGAGATAGACTTGACGTTGAAACTTTAGAAAACTCAACCATATGCTTATCTGGTGTTGCTATGTCACCATTGTTTTTACATTAGTAGATCTCGTTGTTGCTGTTTCACTGAATCGTGTTATGCCTTTAATGAATGAATGTTTTTTGTCTTTCCCTTTAATTGATGTGCAATGAAACTGAATTAGGGAAAGGCAAGATATCTTATAATTGTTTTGGTAATAAGAATATCATGGTAAAGTCTGTCATAATAATACTTACATGAGATGAGAGCTTTTTGAGGATATTGCTTTCCTTTCTCTTCCATGTCAGTAAATTATAGATGGTTTCGGATTCTTTGTCCCACTATTTTAACAGTATTTATTATAAAAATAAAAATTATAATATAATATAATGGACTTAATTAATAATTATGGACTTTATAAAATTATTAATTATTAACTAAAAAATGAAAATTGAATACTAGAAAATAATTATAAACCCTGTGGATATAATGGACTAAATTTATAATTATAAAACTAATTTAAAACATAAGAATTGAAATTGAAGAAAGAAAACAAAACAGACTATAGTGAGACATGAGGGGGAACCAAAAAAATGGAAAAGAGGATCCCAAGTGATTATGAGGAGAACCGGAACGAGGACCATAGTCTTACCTGGCTCATTTTTAGGTTATTTGAAAAGTTGTCATTACCCACAAATACAAATATCTTATGGCCAATTTCATTAGCAATGAGTAAGGGTAGATTCACCGAGAAGCTGTGCAACTTCCCCTCCCATGAGCTAAGAGGCCTTTTGTAATTTATCTATTGTTATCATTTTTTGGATAAAATACAACTTAAACAGGGAGAGAAAGTCTGAATTAAAAATAAATCAACACAAGTCATGATTGATACAATTGAACCAATTGATTATAAATTTTTAGAATACATTATACACAATCAAATTCTTCCTTAAGTTTAGATAATAGGTACCTTATTAACCATCCCTAGTTAATGAATAGCCTACAAGAACCCTTGTTAAGGATTTGCCAATTCTAATTGGTTTTAGACTATTTTACATCAAGTTAACAGTCTATTTGACTAACACAAAATATTAATTGATCTTAGATTCTTGCCTTATTCAAATATATCCAGCTTGTGAAATCTTCCTTCAGCAGTTCTTTATGGCAGGATTTACTTCCCATGTAAGATTTAACCTCAATTTTCTTTTCTTCTGCATCTGGTCTCCTACCAAAGTTCACTGCTTCAAGTCTTCTGAACCCCAAATTCCCACTCAAAATCCTCTGCCTGCTTTCTCGCAGTCTTCACTCGTTCCTGTTTTAACTAAAACACCAACCATGAACTGATATCATTATTCTTCAAAATTAATGATCGTATGATGTCCATCTATGTCAATGTAGATAACTACAAACATCACACTCTTACATATTTTCCAACTAATTTGCATTAGCACGCCATAAATAGCCATACTATAGGGTACCACAACTGATTTATCTAGTCTGATTTTCAAAGAGTCTTTGAAATGAGAGATATTACCAACTTTACTTCTGTGCCATACCTCCTTTATTCTTTGTGTATCATCTTTGCACTAAGTCGACCCAATTTCATCTTTTATATAGCTGAATGTATTCAAATAATTCATAATAACTTGTTTCCTGAAGTTGTGTGGCTCTCTGTTGCAAGAATAACTAGAATGAAAAATGAGTTTGAGGGACTGAATGGAATACTCTTATATCATCATCAAATAATCTTGCAGAGATTTGAAATATACATTGCAAATCAAGTTGTAATGTATTTGGTACTTAATCCATTTTACTGTGGGTTTTGATTCTCCTATTTACTATGGGACATCAACATGTGCACGAACCGAACTCCAATTTACTTAGTTGCTAGTTTCCTCCATTTTCATGATGCTAGGGTGGAAAGTGATGCGGAGAAAGTGAGGTGAGCAGCCCTAACATAAGGTATTTTTTTTTTTAAATTATAATTAATTATTGTAGGTTTTGTACCTAGTAATGCCAAATGTCTCATGTAATGTTGAGCATGGGCTGATTGTATAATATTAATATCAACTGGTAATTTTAATAGATTTTTATGGCTCTTGTCCTATTTTAGGGTCTCTTATATTTTGCATTCCTAAAAAGCAGGTGCTGCAAAGATTTTTTCTCTATCATATCATATGTATACATTGATTGTAGCTAAGTGCAGCCTGCATATTTTTACATCTCATTTACTTACTTCAGGCATTTTTTGGTTCTTTGTAGAAAGAGGAGAGCAAAAGTTGTTCTAAGAGGCCTTTTAGAATGAAGATATGTTCTAAGAGGCAATTTTTGTTGAAAATTATGCAAGGGTGGGTAGTATGACTTAATTTTTGATAAGTCAAGTCAGTACGCTGAAAATGAGGACCAGGGTTTTCAGCATTTTGGGCAATTAGTATCTTCCTAATAATTTTCAAGAATAAACCAAACCTACAAAATAAAATTATCTACACACTTTTTCCTTCATTATTTACATAACCAAGGTTTGTAAGAGCTAAACATTCCTAATATTGGATCATCAAAATGTAATTTTATGTAGAAAAGACATTTGAATTTTGAAGGATCTCATCTATTTAGGAACTATTGTGCTAATGTCTACGATTGCAGGCTTTATATCAACAAGCAGCATAAAAAGGAGCAGTATGGCGACATTCTATTTTGGGGTGGCCTAATTGTTCGAGTTCTCATTTAACGCAAAAACTCTTGTGCAGTAAGTATTAATTAATCATACAATTTTTAGTTAATTATGAGGTTAGCTAGTGTTTTGATTGAAGTTTATTAATCCTGAATTAGGTTTCTCATTCTCGAATTACAGTTTATTAATTACAATTAAGATGTAATTAGTGTGGATGCATAGGAGTGTGCCTCCTCCTGTAATTACAAAGGGGAAGTTGGTTTTGGGGTCAGTTCCGCAACTTTAGAGTAGTAACGATCTTGCAGGTATTGAATTACTCATAGTTTTATTGGGGTGGTTTTAATGTTCATTATGCATAACTGGCTGAGGTTGAAGGCAATTGTGATGCAATAATGAAAAGGTGGAGCCTTGCTAACTCTACTATTATGGTGTTGCTAAAGATGGGAATTTTTGAATTCCTAAAAAAATAAGGAATCTCAAATACTATTTATCATTTTTTTTAAAAAAATTTGGAGGCACTTGAAAGCTGTGGATAAGTTGTGTATGTTAATTTTTTATAAAAAAAAAAGAAGAAAAAAAAAAAAGTTCCCCCTTTTCTTACGTCGGTTTTTGATATTTTGGTTTCCTATTTCACTTTTTCTCTTCTTTGCTTTAATGTCTATGGTATGATATTTGTCAGCCGCCCCTAAATTTATGAAACTGAAATGTGAGTGTCTAATATTTAAACATGTAAGATGTTTTGATTCCATTTCATAATGTTGTCGCTTATTGTTAAATCTAGTTTAAATATTAATTGAATTATTATACTTTATTGATAACTTTAATTTGGAAGACTGCCAATATGCTTTCAGGTAGAAAGAACAAAAAGGGGCAGGAGAAAATGCTTTTGGGCAAAAATCATCACAATCACTGCGAGGAAAAGGAAATGATTGCAAAATACCAAAAGCTGGATTTGTGCTGCTGTTGTACTAACAACAAAACAAACAAAAGAAAAGCTGCACAGTAAATAAAACCTACCTAATTTGAATATTAGAGTTTATTGAATTTGTTGTCATGTATGAATATTATTGTAAACATATTTATATTTCATCAGCTCCTCATAAATTATGGCTTCAGTCTTCAGAAATGGAAAAAAGGTATGTATACACTCGAAAACAAAGAAAAAGGGCATAATAATTAAATATAAAATTTGACATATACGAAAAATAAAAGCAATGAGAAGTAATGGACCCACCATGTATTCATGTTCATCATACAAAAAGTTTCAACCATTTAATAAATCTATCCATCTTAATAACAAGGAAAACTATTGAGTCCATAAATAAATAAAAGGGCGTTTTATATAATTATATTTTATAAATATATAGACATCCAATTATATACGTACAATTCGCTTTGTCATCATACATACATATAGTGCTAAATGTGGGCAAAAGCATTATATTTGCAGACAGTTGCCATTAAATAATACTAGTAATAAAATAGACACAATGAATATAGCCTATAAACATCACTGCATTGAATATAAAACTACACTTGAACAGATAATGGTTGCTCCAATTGTCTGCAAGCGAATTACCTCTGCGTGCCTTATCTATCAGAAATGAAAATTCATAAATTTAGATTCTCATACATAAACAATAAATTTACTGAATAAGATTCAAAATTAATTTATTAAATGTATGAATTACTGCTAGTTTCGTAGGGGGGGCACTTGGATTATTAAATTTTACTGTTCATAAATGTACAATTAGTATTAAACTAGTAGTATTATACAGCATGTGATCCTTTATTATTTTGATATCATTATACATGCCACATCCTACGTATATTGGATTATATTACTATGATTTTACCGATTTATACCCTTTTAAGTAAACTAAATTTCAATATTTTATGCCGTATTGTAACTTTAGATTTTCATTTTAATGTTTAAAATAAATGCTTAAATGTACAAAATGCAATGCTCTGTAATTACTATTGCAATGACGTATACCAAGTATGGAGTAAACTTTATTCGTATACCTTAATTATTCGCATATCTAAAAAAAGGAGCATCAGAGATGAATACCAACTTCTATGAATTACTGAATTACATGAACCATTATTAGTGGCCGATAATGGGAAATGTGAAGATAGTTTTATTTACTCGGCCCATGATTAAATGAAAGACGAATTTTGGTACAAATTAAATATTTCATTCTCAGTGGTATATATTTATTGTAATTAGCGTTGTGGTATATATATATTGGCGCGGATGCAGGGGCGGGGGCGGCCGACCCCTCCGATGGCCTATTTTCCTATACTCTATTGGAAAATCTCATGGAATCCGTTGTATCTGCAGAGTATTAATGAGATTTTTTGTTTGTTTTGGACAGTTGAGCTTAAGCAAGTTATGCAAGCGAAGAGTTCAACAAGGGGCTTAACAAGTCAAGAAGTAGCTCGCAGCCAAGCTCGTTGAGTCTCAGAACCAACTCAAGGAACTCTCAAGTGCGAAGAAGTTCGGTTGCAGGAGTTGCGTAAGATATCTCAAGAATGAGATAGGGAGTGACAGTCGATTACTGAAGAAAACGTCGTGCAAAATATGTTTTGAAGCCACCGAAGAAGGATTTTCACCACGTCGCTCTTGAATTTTCCCCCCTATTTTCAGATTTTGAATTTGCCATTGTATATATATTATATTTGTATACAGAGAATGAGTAAAAAGTTTGGCTCCTCTTTCTTTTATATATATATATATATATATATATATATATATAAAGATAACTATAGTGAAATTCGTTTTCTAAATTGATAGTTTTGCCTACAACTTAATGTCACACATGAACACTACACTATATGTAATTAACTACCAAAAAGTGAATTTAATATAGTTGTAGTGTACAGGGCTAACAATTTTCGACACGAAAACATGATACGAACACATACGAAATTAATGGGTTAGTGTCAAGTCTTATCGGATTCGTGTCCTTATCGGATCGACCTGATAAGACACGATAAATTCTAGTCGAATTCAGAAACATGTTAATAATAATAATTATTATTAATTTAATTGTTTTTATTTTTATTTTAAATTTTTTATTACTTTAGTTAGACTTATGTTTTATATATTTATTACTTTATTTAGGGTTTAGTCGTGTCGTTATCGTGTGGTTGTAGTGTTGTGTCGGTTTCGTGTCGTTATCATGTTGTTATCGTGTCATGTGCAGGTTGTGTTCAGGTTTGAATGTAACAGGTTGAGTTCGTGTTCGGATTGAAGTTTTTTTATCAGGTCGTATTCGGGTTTGGTCTTATTGGATTGAATCGTTATTAGGTCGACGCGACAACGACCCAACCCGTACGATTTGTCAGTCCTAGTACCATATACATATGGCTATGTTATGTAAACATGGAAGCATATATATATTGAATAATGCACATCGAATTGATTATTACAATCCGTTGAAATTCAACGGTTCACTTTATGTCATTATTTGTAATATTATACTTTTTATTCGACGAGAAATCATTTTACGTAGTAATTTATAATAATTTTATGTTGTTTTTATGATCATGGCAGACAAAAAAGTCTTTATGTAAATTATTTATTTGATCATTTTAATTTGATCAAATTAAAATTGTGGTACAATTCAAATTATATCAATCTCAACAACTTTCTTTTATTAAATGTTAATTTTGATTGTGAGAATAAAAATATCCTTTTATACGAGCTTTCATTTTATGAAATATTATAAAAAATTGATGTGGGATTGAGGATTTTAAAAGTAAGATTATAAAATGTGTAGATTTAATGTATGAAATTTTTATTATTTTTATCGTATATGAAAATGATTTATTATTTCGTATAATTTTTTAAAATTGACAGATAAGAAATAATTTAATATCACATCTACATGAGCATCCTCTCATTTGGATCTTATAAGACCATATCATCATTTGGATATAAGAAGATCACATCTAGTTTTTGAATATAGAACGTCTGAGTATCATCTCATGTGAAGCAACATTTGAGCAATACCATCTAAAGATTGAGAAATCATAACTGACTTTTTGGTATTATCTTATTTGGAGGTTAAAAGAGTATGATTGATTTGTTAGCATGACTTTTGAACATTATAAATTTTAATCAACAAAAATGAGCGGAAGTTTGTTGAATATTTAAAAGGTAATTGTAGCACGATTATGCTTGTTATATGAGAGAACATAAAAATCATTTGTATATAACTTTTATTTTGGTGAAGTTCCAACAAAATCAATGTGGGATTGAAGATATTATATATTTTTCATGCACTTCATTTGTCACGTTCTTATGTAAATTTTTTATCTTGAAATAACATTATTTTATATTGTATTGAATGAAAATTTTATATAAATTGATTATTATTTATTTGATCAATTTGGTAATTGGCCAAATTAAAGTTCTCAACAATATAAACCTATCTATTTGGCCATCAAAGTTTGTACAAACAGTACTACTTGATAATTAAAATTGGCCAAAATAAATTTTCTAATAAAAATATAACTATTTATTCAACTAATTAATTAGTTGGCTAAATCATATTTTTAGGTAATTATAGAATTATAATGTTTAGTTTCCTTTTTTAAATTGAAGAAATATTTCTTTTATATAAATTTTCACTTGATGAAATTTCATAAAAATATAATACATAATATTACATATTTTTCTTGTACTCTATTTATCCCTTCATATGAAATTATATCTTAATTCATCACAACCCTTTTATATTCATGTTGCAATAGATGGGGATGGGGAGGTAAGTAATTTGTGTTCCTCGTGTTGGTTAGATTTAGAATTAGTTATGTTCATAAATTGCATCTTTTATTTTTCAAAATTCTCGATGCTTGATAAGTGTGAATTATAAATTTTGGGTTCCTTGGAGCATCTATACTGGAGTATTCATAATAAAATTAACCGTATTAGAAAAAAATGAAACTAAATGAAATTTCTGCATATCATGAGATTCAAATCTTAATATTACATTTATCCAGCAAGAAAATACATTCATTATAAATCTTCGTTATCGAGTGACTGAAATTAGTTAATTCTTATATTAAAAATGAGTTTTTATTTAAACATCTCCATATATATATATATATATATATAGACTATAGGGTAGTTGTAAAGAAAAGGGCAAATTGCTAGAAAAACCACCAAGTTTTGTCAAATTCTGGTTAGTACCACAAGTTTTAAAATCAGCCGATTATATCATAACTTCAACAATTTTCGCAATTGTCCCATGATGCTTGATTT
>JAYDZE010448126.1:0-16288 GCA_034509125.1 Monilaria moniliformis
CGAGGTGGACTGGGTGCCGATCTGGGAGTACCGCCGATGTGGTCCCTTAGCCGAGCTGCAAGCCTGAGTTCGGTCTTGCTTTGGGCTGTGCTGAGGTGGGTATTGGGCCGGTCTTGTATTGGGCCGAAGGCCCATATCCTACCATTGTCTTAGAGCATCCGCATCAGCGGCAGAGTCCTCACATTTCCTTTATACTACTCATGGATCCCAAAACAAACAGAAGAAAAACTACAAATTGTAGTAACTGTGGGTTTCGAACCTAAGTGTGAGTAAGAAGAAAGAGCTCTTTTATCATTAGGCCAAGAGATCTTATATATAATAAAACAATACACTTATTAATATGTAATTAAAAAAATCAGAAAAGCAAAAAAGAAAAAAGAAAAAGTCGTGTGCAGTGCACTCGCACTCTCACTCTCATTCTCATTGGCCGAGAGGCACGAGTGCGCTCACGTGTGCGTAGCGGTAGGGACGGCTGAAGAGCCGCGGCCAAAGCTCGAGCCCTCGGCTCGCGGCTCTGCAATGACGGGCATGGGGCGGCATTAATCATATCATACATATAATGTAAGATATATAGATGATAGATTTTTATGTAAGGGTTTATTATTATAAAAACACTTCATATAATGCCATATGTGAGAATACTGGAACGAACACATAAATTTACTGCATTCGCCATTAATTTAATAGCACTCAAATAATATGAAAATTTCGAATCAAAAACCTGCATTAATCCATAGAGGAGGCATTCATCGTAGATTTTTATGATCTAATAATTGAAAATGGTTCTCACATTCTCATAAATACAAAGATTCTCGATTCAATATGAACTTAGAAAGAGTAAAGATTCTCGATTCAATATGAACTTAGAAAGAGTAATATTAATAAAAGTCAATTTTGGCAGTTTGGCTTTATACCCAGAATTGCAGTGCCTGCACTGACGAAACTCGAGTTACAGGCCTATAGATAGATTTTCAATGCCTATACATCCATCCATTGCTACGCTTTCACATCCACCGCCCATTACAAAATAATACACCTCTAGTCCAAACTTAAATTATATGCTAAATGATTCTTTTAGAAGAACAAAATCAACAATATTTTCAATAAAATTTTATTGATGTAATTTTCAAACTAAAAGTTAGGAACTGGAAATATTTAAAAATCACTAACGTAACTTTAAATACTTTTTAAATAATATTTGAAAAGTGAAATTCAAGTTAGGTCCCTAAATATAAAAAAAATCATATTTTGGGTCTTTAGAAATGAAAAAAAAAATCACATTTGTGATACCTCTTAAGAAATTTTCTTTCCAAAATGTTCATAAATCCTTTAGGGCCCGTTTGGTTTGTATTTTTGGATATAGCATGTTAGGATTGGCCTCATGTTAATTTGGCTTGATGACATCATATGAGGTTATCTAATCCTATGTTTGGTTACTGCAGATACAATGTAGGATAATTTAAAACCTTGTTTGGTGGCTATGATTAGAAATGTGAGTATAGCCTGTTATGCCTAAAATGCCCTCGCTATTTATTTTAAATTACTTGAGGGGTATTACTGCTAATGAAGACATTTCTTGGCCGATTCACACCTATTTTTCGGCTACAGCATACGGAAGGGCAATGTGCGCCGCCAACCTCGGATGAATCTCTGTGACCCGCGGCCGCCATCGAAGCTGAGAATCAGAAGCCCATTTCTTCATATTCAGTGATATAGGAATTCTTGTGGCGTGTACCTGGCGTGTGGACGTATCCACCAACCTGAGACGGTATGAAACCTATTTCAATACCAAATCTGAAATCTGTGCAGAAATTGTGTTGTGCTCTTAATAAACTAGTTCGAATGTAATTTATACGATGTGTATGGTTGAGATTTCGGCGTATGCACTGGGTGTGTGGTCTTTTGCAAACATACGCTAATAGTCCACTCGGGTACATGGTTACACAGCCACGAAAAACAGTACGACTCAATTGTAGCCATGAAGGATATGATTAACCAAATCAAAACCACGCCAAAAACCTACCCAACTAACGGCAAAATTTCGTCAATTTGCATACCAACGGCAGTACCCAAATTGCAAAACAATCCACATGAAAATGTAAATACCAAGGAAGGTCACAACAAACTATAGGAATTCTTGCTACCAAATAAATTCACAGCTCTTCAAAACGCAGCCATGGAAGACAATGTGACAGAAACAAAAGGATTCGAAAAATTGCGCGAGAATTGCACCAACAATATTTCCAATTCCAAGCAGAGTATAAATCTTACAACGACGGCTGTAAAAGTATGGCAGCACAATTCACGGCAGCTTATGGAAACCCAATAAATGTTACTCAAATTCGGCGATTGCCAGTAACGAGAAGCTAAGTGCGAACTTAGCAGAACAAATTTTTTTTGAACAAGTCAAGTACCCTAGATCTCACCTTGCAGTGTTCAGACTGGTGGTTGGAATAATCGGCAGTCTCGCGAATTGATCTACGGAGTCGGCTGCTGCATCGGCGAGCTTCGGCGGCGACGTCTTCTTTCTTGGCGACCTTCGACGGATTCGGGGTGTTTCTCGTCAACCACGAAATTTTGTTAGGCTTCGACAGAGCTTCAACAGAAACGCCCAACAAATCAAACCGAGCTGAATAAAGTAGGGGTAATATTGTGAAAAATTTCCAAAGCAACACAGAGATGTCTTCCTCAGATAAATAATCGCAGGTTCTTCTCCCGACAAACTAACCTGATGTTAACATGAATGGAGATGACACGTGGGCGGGCCTGATAATAAACACGGGCCGACTGGTTTTCGAAACATGAGAACCAAACACCAAGATTAGCCAGGATAAGCTAACATGACATGGGATAACCTAAAAACCAAACGGGGCCTTAAGGGTATAAATGTACATTTAAACTCAATTTTTTCGACCTGACATCCCTACGCATTTGATAATGAACTTTTTGCATTTTTTATTTGATTTGACATAAAACAACTGCAAGTCGGTTTTTTTTTTTGTAGAAAATTAGGGTATATGAATTTGAGAGTTGAAAAATGGTGACTGGATTGATATTTCTTTTTGTCATTCTTTCGTTTTGGCTCTGAGTTGATTGATTTGATAATTATACAATTTTTAGTGTTGGTGATTATAATAGTATATCTAATAATTTGCATTAGGGAGCCATGAGCTTCGAGGTTTAATTCAAAGTGGATCAAAAAATTGTGGCTCTGATTCATAGTGGATAAGTGATGAACTCTGAACTAAAAATATCCGTCCGTAATTCCCGCTTTTTTTGCAGTAAATTGTCAAATGAGATTTTTGTAATTGGCTTAATGGTAGATGGTGTTCTTGACCTTAAGATCTTTATCGTAGTTTGGAAGCCTTTGACATTCACCCTCCTCCTAATGGCTGCTGAATTAGTCATAAGATTCGTTGAAGAAGCATTATAGCATCCGCAAAAAACAAACAATCATCGAGTATTTCAAGAGAGAGAGAGCATTTCAAGAGAGAGAATAATGACTTGCAGTTTCTTTATGTTAAATCAAATAGAAAAAAAGCAAAAAGTTCATTGTCAAATGCGTAGGGATGTCAGGCTGAAAAAGTTCATTTTCAAATGCGTAGAGACATTTCAGGAAGAAAATTTCTCATTGAATACCTCAAATGTGATTTTTGTCATCTTCATGGACTTAAAATATGATTTTTTTCATCCTCAGGGACCCGCAAATGTGCAACTCCATATTTTCAGGAACCTAATTTGATGTTCACTCTTGAAAAAAATATATATTCATCATTGTTTTAATTATTTTTCATATGTTTAGTACGATGGATTATTTTCTCCGAATATGGTAGAAAGAAAATCTGGACTGCTTATTTACCTTCTTTTTGCTTCAATTCATGATAATATAATCATGGAGTATTGATGTAATAACATTTTTTTATGTTTTTTACACTAGAGAACATGTGGTAGAAATTTGAGAACAGCTGAAATGTGATAATAAAAAAAATCATCTTTTCTTATCTCTTTATTTCTTGTGTTAAATTTATAATCAAAGAGAATGCATCGTATGGTCCCATGATCAAGATATCAACTCTTAATCATATCACAAGCACATATGTTCATGTAACTTGTATCAAGTTATATAAAAAGTCGAACTTATTTATAATGTACGTACAATAATATGCTTTATTACTATAACACATACTATAACACATTTCGCACTAGGATAATATTATATCATAAAATTCCCACATTCCTATTGATTTGCACATGATTATATATTTCGTGCTTATTATTTTTAAATCACAACATTGATACATAGCACATAGGATCCACATTTAATTCACCTAATCATACCAATACACATTTTATAATCAATATGTAATTCTGTAAGAAATAATATTCATTTAAATAAGGAATTCGAATTTTAATATGGAACACCTTACCTTGCATCCAAAAGCTACAATAGAAAGGATTGTCTCACTCTTGTAGTTTTTCCTTTCCCCCGTCTAAAACTCAAGGCGTGAGTACCTTATAACACATTCATATTGCATATATTAATATCCACACAATAAGAATTAACATAAGTAAATTCTTTAAGTGATGTGTTCAGTTAATAGCTTAGGTATGATATGCAATAATATTTAGATAACATTATCCTATATCACAAACACTCACTGCTGACTTCGCCTTAACATTATGTACTCATTCAATGGACTTTAGGGACTTATCTCAATACTATTAAAAACCTCAGAGAGTCTAGCTTTACCTACAAAAAGATTAATCCACAAATTTCTAGTGGTTTGAAGGTTTATACTCATTTTACTACAACCTACCTGCACATGACAGTTTTCTGGCGGTTCATTTCAAATAATCTATAAAATTAAGATACAAATTCTATAAATAATCAAATTTCACATAAGGCTTTTAGGCAATCATTTTAAAAATTATTAAAACAAGAATTTCATCAACTAAAACTGTCTGAAATATTTGGAATATCATACTATAAAACAAAGCAGTTTTCAGTTTTTTTCTTAACTTCATTTAAAAAATATTTCATTATCTTAAACATATATTTTGACATAAGTATACACATTGCAGAGTATCATACCAACATAGTTCCTTTAGAGTGAGGTTTATATAAAGAAGCCTAACTCCTGTTGTTATATGCGATTACAATAGCAATTCTAACCATATGTTTTGAAAACTACTTTTCAAAACTTCTTTAAATTACAAAGGCATCCCAAAAATATAAAAATAACTTTGAGCATCACAATATATGGTTCTACAAACTCAACAGGCTCATTTGGAAGCATAACATTCAAATACATACTTAATACAAGGATTACACACATAAGCAATAAACTTTTTGGCATGAGTTTGCAAATTTTCTAAAATTTGACTCAATGTTGAAAAATCATTTTGACCTCATACAAAGTTGGAAATTAGTGAAACCAGTGGCCAATTAAATATATGTATGTCTATTTTTAAGGATTTAAATTTCAAAGCTTAGTTCTAAGTCGTTTAAGAGATATGCGTGTTTTATTACCAGCTATCATAACTAGTATTTTTGTAAAAATCACCATAGATTCATACATACTCGGATAAATCAGAATTTTTTATAAAATATTCCAAACATCTTGAGACAACTCATAATAAAAACTCAATGAAAAAACAAATTTGATTAGTCAAAACAACCTCACAACATTCTGCCCCAATAGGAGGATTATTGGTTGCATGTGACCTCATTCCAAATTTGAGTTTCTTGGTTCCAAAAAATGCAGTTAGACACATATATTCATCAACAAACACAACCACACTCATTATAATATGTATTAGGACAGATTCATCATAGAGAAATCTTAAATCTAGCATGCAATAGTCTAGATCAAATCAATTCTTACATACAACCAAAATCAAATTTTCAAATTCAATCTACTAACATGCATCAAATATCGATTTTTGACTTGTGTTGGTCTAAATTGTAGAAGAAAACGGAGTGAAAATGTTGAATGCTGGGGACGATCTATTTCTATGCCCAACAACTAATGACACTTACAAAGATTATTTACCCATGTCCTTGTATTTATTTGACTAAATGACACTTCACAAATTCATGCATGAGAAGTGGAAAATAGTATTAAATAAGAGAAGTCACCCACAAACTTGATAGTGGCCAAGAAATAAGGTGTGTTTAGGGACTAAATATACTTTAATTTCCTAGCATAACTCCTTAATTTAGTTGATAGATGTCCAATATTATATAATTCAAGTTTTATTTAATTTTGTAAGCCTAACAATAAATTCTATATTTGCATAATTTAAGTTAAAAAATAAATACAATATATGCATACTTCACAATAATAATTAATATACAACATGCAATTCACAAATTCAAATAATCCATTGTCAAAAATCAAATAATATTTATGATAGTAAGTGAATAGTTAGTTTGAATAATTTAGCCAAAAATAAAAAGTAAAATAATTGTGACCCGACTTAGTCGCATTACGTAGCAAATAATCCAATCCAAATTCCGAAATCCGAATAGCATTTTAGCAGCAGCAAATTCTACAAAGTCCACTCTCGTTTTCCGCAATCCCGATCGTCCATGGACATCTGGAACAGAGCTCGCTCCTTCGCCGAGGAAGCGGCCAAGAAATCTCAGGAGCTCAGGCAGACCATCGCCGCCGCCAACCTCTCCGACGTCGTCTCCGAGGCCTCCAAGCGCTCCAAGGAGCTCGCCGCCGAGGCTCTCAAGCGCGCTGATCAGATCACCGCTCAGATTCCGCCCGCCGCCGCCGCCATTACCAATCTCGTCGACTCCGCCGCTTCCAAGCCCGGCATTGACGCCGCCGATCTCGACAAGTATGGGGTCACTGATGAGCTGAGGGACTTTGTCAAGGAAATTACGATGAACACCTTCCAGGATTTCCCGCTAGAAGGTGTTGGACTCTAATGTACTACTACTTGTTTCCGATCAAAACTGATTGATGATAAATTATATCACGCTTTAATTTGTTTTACTGCTGCTCGATCTGCCTGCCTCCTTAGTCAACTGTTTTTTGATGAATTCTGTTTAGATTTGTGAACTGAGGCAGTGGAACAATTAGTAGCTTCTTTCCAGGACATTTGCTCGGCTCATCAGTTATGTAGGTATTAGAGATACGATTAGTTGTTTGTAGGCTCTATGGAGTAAGTTGGGCTTTTTTGAGATAGAATTGATACATCGAATGCATAAGATTTGATCTTGCTTATAAGAGGAAGCTCCAATGTCAGAAACACTGTGGCACTCTGAAGAGATTTATGAGGAGCTAGCTCGTTAGTATGGAAATTTTAGTACTCGGTTGTTGGTCAGTGGTCACCGTCACAGTTTCTGTCTGGAAAAGTAAGACAAGTTGAAAGTGAGCTTATTTATCTTAATTCACCATCCAGAATATAGGCATTAAATCACTAACTTATTCATGTTCATCATGGTAAACAATCAGGAGATTTTCTTCTCATTTCTGGACCTAGAAATTAGGTTAGTGAACAGTCAGAAAGTGTCATCCTCAGATTATGGTATCCTATTAACAAAACATCCCCTTTTTCTTCGCTCTTCTAGAACTGGTACAGAAATGGGTGTTTTTTCTATGCTGTTTACCTTAGTTACTGGGGGGGGGGGGGGTTTTCGGGGAAACTTATTTGTACATAAGAAATCTATGATATGTTAACAGAGGCCACCACAGTAGGACGACCAAAATTTGGAACCAAAAAAGGTGCCTTACTCTCCAGCATTAGGATTAGCAAAATTGCGCAAGTTTATGCAATCTTGGCATTGCCTTTGCTTGGATATGCTGTTCCATTCCTTGTGCAGAGTTATTACTAAGATCCTTTTAGAATATAATGTGCAGGTGTTTTACGTAAGTATTTTGTTGATGCAATGCTATTATTATCAGGACATAGTTAAGTTTGAGCTGGTTGATTCCCGAACATAAAACTAACTTCAATTTGTTTCATGCATTTCATATTTTGATGCAAAATCTAATGTCAACCAGCATTTCTGGTGTACAGATGACTCAGGGGTGTCTGATGTTCCTATGGTTTCAAATATCCAACAGGATCTCACAGAGTGGCAAGAAAAACATGCGAAGCTTGTTCTATTAACTGTGAAGGTTAGAATGTGAATTTGAATATTGACTCAAACAGTGGTGGTATCGAGGATGTGATGATATTTTTGAACACTAACATATTCTTTATTGTAAGATATCAAGATATAGCATGGTGATTCCAGATTAATGCAAACTGGGCTTAGGACTCTAAGATATCAGAGTAGATCTTGCTGCTTCTCTGAGATCACTCATCCTCACCATATTTGCCTTCTAAGTTTCATCGATGGCATAACATTACCATTTATTTCTTGGATTACGCCAAGGTGGTTTATTAATTTTACATTTCTGGAGGCTGTGATGGTGCCACAGTGCTGGTGTCAGCTAAATCCTACTTATGATGCTAAACACAAGATGGATCATGGATTGAAAACATCCATAAGCTAGTTACTCTGTACATTTACTGTTGAAAATAATGCTATATCTCTTTGCATATTAGATGGATGCTGTCATTCAATCACATTTGTTTTACTATTTTTAGGTGGTATAATAGGATTGAAAAGATCTCCAAATGTAGAGAACCTGAGAGGAGATAGAGCGTGTGATGTGGTCCAACATTAACGGCTTCACATTTCATTGTGGAAGAGTTTTCAATTATTTTAAAAGTCCTCAATAGTAAATAAGAACTTTGTATTCTTTTACCATTTTCAGGAAGTTTCAAAGCTAAGGTATCAGCTGTGCCCACGAGTGATGAAAGAAAGGAAATTCTGGAGAATCTACTTCATTCTAGTAAACAGCCATGTTGCTCCGTAAGTTTTTATCCCTTCAGAGAGGTTCATTTGGATATTTAGGTGAATCTCTTACATAGTTGTTTCATTGTTTGTATTAAGATCATTGTCTTGGTCTCTTGTGTTATCTTCAAACTACTTTTGTTGAATCGATATTATAATACTGCGTTAAGTTTTTGCTTGAATTTTGAGAAACTGGTTATCTTCTGATTTCTTTATCACACTAAACCAATTTCATTCAGTATAAAACTTATGGTAAAACAGCTAATTAGAAATTTTAGACCTTTCTCCTTTCAGCATCTCCGTCTCCCGTAAGTTATTTTCTCAACCAATATCGATAAGATCAAATAAAAGGATAAATAAAAGCGCTAGTGCTACAACCAATCCATAAATAGTTAAAGCTTCCATGAAAGATAAACTAAGCAATAGAGTACCTTGTATTTTTCCCTCTGCCTCGGGCTGTCTCGCGATACCCTCTACGCCCTTTTCTGATAAATATAATTTAGTATGAGTTGGCTTTGTTTCATCATGTCATAGGAATTAGGAAATGTGGAACTCTGCACTCTTGCATATTGCTTATTTTTTAAATAAAGATGATTTGAAGCTTGCTTACTCAACTAATATAGATGAAAACTTGATATTATTTATTTTTTTCCTTGAAAAAAACTCTCTATTTATAGGTGAATGTTTTAACCTACTAAATGAGATATGGATGGATATTCCTCTTTTACTTGAAATATGACCTGTTTAAAATTTGAAGTGATAAGGAATTTTGTTAAAATAAAGTATATCACTAAACATTAAATTGTAGCTGGAGTTCATAATTGAGTGACAAAATGAGATATTATTTAGGGGTGTGATCGTGTATTGCAGTTTCCCAATAGTTGAGCTGAATTAATAATTCACGGACAAACAAGTCTTGCACATTGCAAAAGTGGAGCTGAGTTAATTTACTAGAGAGTAAATAATAATGCAAGTAGGGTTCACTAGTTCTGAATTTTTATCTCTACATTATAAGCTTGCCGAGGCACATCTTTGGAACCTGTCATACTCGTACATTTATGTGTAGACACCCAATGGACGCAAGTGAGTTTTTGATACAGAATTGAGCTGTGTTATTCAAAGAATAGGAAACTCTGTTGTATAAACATTCATGAATACTAATAAGTTTGAAAGTGACCAACCATATTGTAGCCAAACTGATAAAATTCAAAGTGCAAAGCTATCCTGATATGTGCCAAACAAGAAAATACCAAATATCTCTCTCCGCCAAGATGCTCAAATATGATTGCCTGTGTGGTTTTTTTTACTTGAGTACTTCTAATATACAAGTCTATGGCAGATATGAATTACGCTACATGGATGATGTAAAGATTAAAACTGCTGAAAAGGTGAAAGATACTGAAGTGAAGGAAGTTTCATCAGGTGAAACATCTTCTGAAAAAGCAGATGAGATTACAAAACCCAAAAGCAATAATACGGAGAAAAAAGCTTCTGAGCAAGATTTAGATGCATTTCTTCTTGGAGATCTTGAGGACGGTGATGATGGTCAAGGTACATTAATTAATCACTGTGGAATTGTTTTATCTTCTTTGTTTTCTTTATTTCTTCTTAAGACGGACACTTGAATGCTTTCACTATCCTTTGCTCTTCATTTGTACTCCTTCCAATTTTGTACCTATCCTTTCAAATTAACACATTCTTGTCAAACTTTGTTTATCCTAATTTGGTTTAAATGTCTCCTTGTATGTATCACATGAAAAAGCACCCAAGAAATGTTCCCATTTATTGTGCTCATGTAACATTCCCAACAATATTGAAGGTCCTTTTAGGTCCATGCTCCACTTGTTGTACTCATTCCCATTGTTGCATGTTAATAAATGAAAACGCAAGCTTCTAGTCTGCTTAGAATTCTTTTGGAATTATTTCACAAGTACAAATTGTCGTTTACATCGTTTCATAATTTAAGTAATGACGAAGTCATATGTCTAAACTCAACTCAGTTCAAAATTGGGAAATGATATTCTGCTCTAGTGCTCTTCTATTCCTAAGTACTAGACAAACTCAACATGAGATATTCATAGTGTCATCACACATCATGTTTGGTTTTCTAGCAATAAGCAGAGGTCAAACTTAAGGGATGCCATTCTTGTAGGCTTTTGTTTTTGTGAGGTTTATTATGTAAACCAAGATGAACTTGGTTAGATCTTCTCAATTCTCACTTCCCACAAATCTCTTTTTTGAATTGATCTGAACTCATGCTTTTACACTGTGCTCAATGGTGGCTTGCTAATTACTTGCACGGTTTTATCAGATGATGGAGACAATGGCTTCGATGATGATTTTTGACAGGATATAGCTTGGTAAGTGAAATGTAGCATTACTGTGGCTTGTTTCTACTTTCTATATTACATTTTATGCTCTACTTGAAACCAAAATATTCTTTTTTTCCTCGATGAGCCTTCGTGTTGGTATGGAACTGCTACAGCTGCAAATTCTGTAAATTACATAATACATATGCTCTTCTATGAGTTCATTTTCTCCAGGTCTGAAATTGTTGGGACTAATTAAAACAACTTATACGTAAGATGATTGTACTCGTCATTTAAATTATAGATCATCAGAGTAACTCTATGATTTTCTTGAATGGATAATGAGTGACCTAATGTCACAGGAAAATGAGAAAGGACGGCCAAAAGCCAAGCAGGTGATGTGGACGCGATGATCGTATTTTTTTTAGGTTCAGAAAAGAGCAGTGTTTATGTTATGAAAAAATAGGCATCAGGATGCTGCAAATTAGCTACATAACAGTCCAGTTAACAATCGTAAATTCTGTCTTCTCTTGTTATATTGACCTTCTGGGCTTTTGTCTCTCTTCAAATTTAGTCAAAGGGTGTGTGGATGATGGGATTATGTTGGGATATAGAGGCATTTTGCTTTCAATTCTTTGTGTTCTATGGTGGTTTCACACAATATTCTGAACTATTAACATTGGCATAGATTCTTAAAATTTTGTATTGGTAATATGTATAAAATATAATAATTATATACATTCTGAAAACTATGAACAAGATAGCCTTTTCTTGATGTTCTTAATTCTAAATGTTTTATATTGGTCTTGTTATAAATATCTTTCTTTGGGAAATAATCCTATAAGTTCGTAGAGAGAGAGCAGAGGTCCGTCGGCTATTGGAGTCCATCTCGGCCTCCAAATCATCACATATGGGTAGGACCACATATTAAGAAAACACAAAAATACATCTTATTTTCTATACCCTAGTTGAGCCCATATTTTAATTTATACACAGTACATTTATAATTTTATTAATATTTATTTATAATTGAATTTAAATTATTCCATATATAAAATGATCCAATTAGGGGTGGGCAAAATATCCGAAATCTGAATATTCAAATCGAACCAAATCGAAATCTAAAATTTAATTCAGTTTTATTTTTTTTGCAAATTTTGATTTTTCGGTTCAAATCGGTTAGGATATATTATGAACCGAATTTTTTTGAAAAAAACAAATTTATATTTAATATTATATTATATATATAATAATATATATATATATATATATATATATATATGTTGGATTTTTTATTTTTCAGGTTCAGTTTTTTGGTTAATTCGGTTCAGTTCGGTTTTAATTTTTTTTATAAAAAAGCAGTTTATGTTCGGTCCGGTTTAAGCAAAAAACTGAACCAAAAACCGAATGCTCACCCCTAGATCCAACAACTTGAGTCAACGAATAATCTTTTATAGTTGATTCATAAAAGAAAAAAGAGTTATCATTGATAAATTAAAAAAGTAGAATTGTTTTGCCTAACATAGCAAAACAAGATATTTAAAACTAGCGATAATTAAATTTGGCCACTATTAAGTCCTACTACTATTCATTTGACAGAAACGTCAGCTATATATTAGTTTTTCACACAGGCCCACAAGAATTTGAACTACACTTTTTATATATTATTTTTCTATTATCAACAGACCGTCCTAAATTTTCAACCAAAATTCTATTTTAACTGTTACGTTCGCATTTTAAATTACAACCATAACACTAACAATGCAACCATAAAATTTCAGTCACAATTCCATTTTTTTAATTCATTATTTTTTTACTATTCTCCAATTTAATATATTTATTTAAATTATAATACTTGTAAATTGAAAACAAATTATTAATATTTTAAAAATTACTTAATTAAAATTTCTAAAATTACATAATTAAAATACAAAAAATTACATAATGAAATATAAAAAATTACATAATTTAAAATCCTAAATTTACTTAATTTAAAAAAAAACTATAAATTACATAGTTTAAAATTCTATAATCCTAATTTGTGTGCAAGAAGCTGGACTACGACTTCATATTGTTGCTTTCTAGCTTCGGTCATCGTCGACGTGTCTCTGTCAAGCACTTTTACGTATCAGTTGATTAACAATGCGTCACCGATCTTATCCATTCTTTCAGACAATGCATCATTGTCCGCGGGCACACTGCTCGACGTTGTCGGAGCCTTCCCATTCGCCTTTTTCTTTGCCGCTTTGTACCCATAGGACAGCTCAACGGTGTTGACTCAAAATGCAAACTCTTTTCCATCGTGGCATTCAAATCAATAGTATCGGTGTCCCAGCTAGTTCATTATTGACTAGAGGGAATAGCTTCGTTCTTTTTGGGCCAGATGAAGACTTTGAACCACCGAAAAACTTAAGGTGGTTTCGAACAATGAAGAAGTAGTAAATAGTGTTTGAGTGTTTGTTGTTGTAAGTAATTGATGAAGAAATTTCCATGGAGTGGTGTGATATAGAAGTAGAGAGTGGCCATTGTTGTGGAGGCTTCACATTTGTGTTTATACAGATGAATAAATACCATTGTTGTGCAGAATTTAATTCACTTAAAAATTTAAAAGTCAATGGATATATATGTCTGAAAATATATACTAATCATTTGCAACAAAAAGAAAAAAGGAAAAGGGAACACATAAGCTTTAAAATTCTCTCCCACAATTTAAAAAACAAATAATTCTGAACAGAAACTATATGAATCTTGATATGATCTGATACATACAAATACAATACAATACTGTATACTATATATATATATATATATATATATGCTTTAGTTTTGAGAGAGCAAGAGCAAGAGCAGGGGGAAAATTGCTCTCTCACTCTACCTCTCTCTCTCTCTCGCTATCTCTATCCATCTAGATCAGTTGTTCTTGGGAGGATGCGGCTTTGGCGGATCCATTATCGAATTGTCTTCTTCTTCTTCTTCTTCACCTTTTCCGTTTCCAAGAGAATGGGAAACTACTTCCTTGCTCTTCGTCTTCTTTGTCGCTTCAGCTGTCAGTTTTCTTGCAAATCTTTCAACTGTAACAATTTCCTGCACATCAATTTTTTCTTATCAATTTCAACTTAATTTCACCCCAAATTCTGATTTTTGGTATGCGTTGAATCCATGAAAATGAAAAATTAAATTAAAAGTTACCTTTGGTAAACTGAAGCAATCACGGTGTGCTGCCATCTCTTTCTTTGATGTTAATACATGACTTGCTCTCTTCACTGCAAAAATCAGTATAAAGAAAGATACTATTCAATATATATCATACTAATCAATGGAGAGACTTTGAACCATCGAAAAACTTCAAATGGTTTCGAACAATGAAGTAGTAAATAGTGTTTGAGTGTTTGTTGTTGTAAGTGATTGATGAAGAAATTTCCATGGATTGGTGTGATAGAAGTAGAGATTGGCCATTGTTGTGGAGGCTTCACATTTGTGTTTATACAGATAACAATAAATGTAAAAGTGGAGAATATTAAAGTGATGGCGTCACTTAAAAATTTAAAAGTCAATGGATATATATGTCAGAAAATATACACTAATCATTTGCAACAAAAAGAAAGAAAAAAAAAAAGGAACACATAAGCTTAAAAATTCTCTTCCACAATTTAAAAAACAAATAATTCTGAACAGAAACTATATGATTCTTGATATGATCTCATACATACAAATACAATACAATACTGTATACTATATATATATATATGCTTTAGTTTTGAGAGAGCTAGAGCAAGAGCAGGGGGAAAATTGCTCTCTCACTCTACCTCTCTCTCTCTCTCTCTCTATCTCTATCCATCTAGATCAGTTGTTCTTGGGAGGATGCGGCTTTGGCGGATGATAATCTGAGCTGAACGCCATTATCGAATTGTCTTCTTCTTCTTCCTCACCTTTTCCGTTTCCAAGAGAATGGGAAACTACTTCCTTGCTCTTCGCCTTCTTTGTCGCTTCAGCTGTCAGTTTTCTTGCAAATCTTTCAACTGCAACAATTTCCTGCACATCACAATTTCAACTTGATGTCACCCCAAATTCTGATTTTTGGTATGCGTTGAATCCATGAAAATGAAGAATTAAATTAAAAGTTACCTTTGGTAAACTGAAGCAATCACTGTCTGCTGCCATATCTTTCTTTGATGTTAATACATGACTTGCTTTCTTCACTGCAAAAATCAGTATAAAGAAAGATACTATTCAATATATATCATACTAATCAATGGAGAGAGTAAAAGAAAAATAAAATAATGAATTTACCTCGACGAGCAACTGAAATACAATTTTCCTGCATAGCAAGAAATATTATGAAAACCAAGATTGCAATCTGCAGTTTAAACTTCATTGTTAATTTTCTCCAAATGTTTCCCTCAACTTACTTCTTGTTGTTGATGATGAACAATTACACATGCAAAATAAGAGGAGGGTGTTGGGCTATATATATATATACATATGAAGAATTGAAAGTCGTCGCCAGTCTCAAAATCAAACAGGTCAAAGCTTCATTTTTTAATCAATTCTTTAATGTCTTAAAATAATATTATTAAATAAATATGGGGCAGTTTATACATTGGAGAACTCGAATTTGATGTTCAAAGGGAGTGAATTTTTTGGGTTGGTTCGAAATGTTTTGCGCCTGTCTGCTGCCATGCATGCAACGAGGACCATTTTTCAATTTATGTGTGTCATCCTTGCACAGGGGTCATGTTTGCAACGAGGAAAAGTTACTATTTTTAAATGTATATTGTTTTTTATTTAAATGTAGTTTTTTTCATATATATAATTTGAGTGGCTGTACTGCAGTTCGGTTCCCAAATCCAAATGCGTTTACCGGAATCTGATATATATTCTTCTGTACATTTCAATGCTGCTCAAGTTTCAAATTAGTCTCACTTTTGATTTATTTTTATTTTTTTTTTGGTTTTTTAATGTTTTCTTGCAAGCACTAGGGATGCTCACGGTTCCGGAACCGCCGGTTCCGGTTCCGAAGGTTTGGAACCGGAACCGAACCACCAGCCTTCTCCACGGTTACGGTTTGGAACCGGTAACCGCCGGTTCCGGTTCCGGTTACAAACCGACGGTTTGTTGG
>JAYDZE010448237.1:0-16287 GCA_034509125.1 Monilaria moniliformis
ATATATATATATATTACATGTAAATTGAAGTGTTAATTTTATTTTATTTTTTGTAGTTATCAATTTTAACAAAATTATTGTTGAAGTGTCAAACCAGATATCAAACAAAGCGGGAGAATATGTAATAGTTGCACCTAGGGCCAGCCCATCGGGTTTCGAGTTATGGGCTAATCGGATTCCGCTTAATCGAGTGCGGGCTAATCGGGCCGGAATCTTATTGGACTATAAATTTACAACTCTAACCCTCTAAAATTAGCGGACTAGTCAGACTAGCATAACAAGTTCGGGCTGGACTGACATCCCTAGAAACAGTATACCACTAGTAATAGGACCTATTGATAATTTAATATATTTAATAATTTATTGGCTTTGCCAGATCACACACATCATATAGTGCAATGTGATAGAACTATTTAATTAACAATAACTAAAAAGCTAGAATTACTTCTTATTTCAAAAACTTTACAATTACTGGATAGCTAGAATTACTTCTTATTTCGATAACTGATAATCTTTAGTTTTTGCCTCCAACTCAAAAGAATGGCAAATTATATCCCACAAAATTTATGCATATTAGCATACAAAGAGATTCGTAAAGATTAATTAAAGTAATTACAATAACTCAAATTTCAATGATTTTGATCTTGATCTTGATCGTTTATACTAAATGTATCTCAAATGAAATACATTCCATCAAAAAAAATATAGAGATTGATGAAGAGGTGCATATACGAAAAAAAAATGAATTAATAAAGGATTACACAAAAACATCTCGAATTCTGATTTTTTCTTTGTCTTGCACTCAAAATATCATACCTCATATATACATCTATAAAAGTTGATAACAATTCTAGGTTTGGACTTTAAATTTAAACTAAAATTCATTATTGAAAATTATTTGTCACATATCAAACAAAAATTAAAAAGCAAATATAACATCAATTATACTGCATCAATTAATTTACAAAATAACAATAAGAAGAAAAATTAAGAAAGCAACCTGTAAACATATTACCTCACATAACTTAATCTTTCCTTGTCTTTCACGTTAGTTATGTCACAATAAAATAATGAAAAAAATTGTAAATCTCTTGCAGTATTCTTCCTGTTAATACATCAAACGTTATTCCAATTTTTAGTATATAAGTAATAAATTACAAATAGAAATATTTTAGAACTAATATATAAAAGAAATCGTTGCTTGGGAAAGACTTGAACAATGACGAGATGCATTACGATGAAATTTCCACAGTATAGAGAAAAAAGAATGAAAATAAAATGATTGATTAGGTCATTTTTATTCCAGTCCCAAAAAATCGGCTGCAACTTAATTTTCAGTTGTCATGTAAGTATTCCACTTTTCAGCCACAACACCTTTATCCTAGTCCCGAACAATTCAGTCTCAAATGAGTCACAATTCTTTTTTTATCATTTCATCATTTTTTTTTATTAATTTTGAAATTTATATAATTATTTAAATCGAGTTATTTGTAAAATGAAACTAAATGACTACAAATTCGAAAAGTAATTAATTACAATTTGAAAATTACATTAATTTAAATTCCTAAATTACATTATAAAAACCAAAAATTACTCAAATAAAATTCTACAATTACATTAATTAAAAGACCTAAAAAGTCCTAAATTCTAATTTATTCCTAGTTTCTATTAAAGGATGGCGACCAACTTGATATGCTGTCATTCATGTACGAAGTGTCCTTAAAAATCACCTTGCTGTACTTCTTGAGCAACACAGCCTGAGTCATGCCGTCCATTGACGGGTCTCGATTTCCAGCATTGCCTTCTGGCGCCTTCCCCTTCCCTTTTCTTTTCGCCGCCTTCTGTCCCATAGGACGGGGCAGCGTTTGTTGACCAGTATTTTCATCCATCTAACCATTCAAATCGAATGCATTGACCTCTCCGCATGTAGAGTATTGGCCGGAGGCGGTCTGCTTGGTTCTTTTCGGGTTAGATAAAGAGTCGGAGCTGCCGAAAAATTTAGGGTGATTTCGCACAATTGCCCACACCTCCTCATACTTGAACTGTTTAAGTTCTTCGTTGTAGAGGGTGGCGTGAGCTTGTTCACGAATGCTTTCTCAACTATAGTCGCTCGGCCATATTTTCTGTAGGTTGTTTATGTAGCTGGCAAATTTGGCTAACTCGGTCTGAACCCGACCCCAATGCTTGCGGAGGTTGTCGTAGTCGCGCTCCAACGCCCAATGCTGCTTTGAGCGCGTTGTATTTTTCCGCAATCTTCTCCAAGAAGACGCGGATCCTTTGTTTGTTTCCGATCACCGGATATTCAGACACATCAATGTAGCATTGGGATACCCACTTCGTCTCTTCCATACAATACTTTTGATCCGCCATCACGTAAAATGGAGGCCGTCTTCTTCCATTTGCCTTTACCCGTCACATGAGGGGACAGTACCAACTCGTCTATGCTATGCATCTCGTAGACGGAGTAATCCCCGACGTTGATCGACGACAAGGTTGGGGTTAGGGGGATATTCGGCGTCGCATTCAGAAACATATTGGGATCCACAGTTGTATCGTGACAATGCAACATAATATTAATGAAAGTCGATAGATCCCAATCCTTACACCGACAATACTCAAAAAGTTCGAGTAGCTCACCTAATGCTGGAGGATTTTTTTCCCGAATTTGGATCCATAAAATACAAGTAAAAAGGAAAATGAAGAATAAAAGTGGGAAGGAAAGTGAAAGAAAGTGAGAAGGAAAGTGGGGTCAAGTGAATTGTGAAGTGTGTTGGATTTTATAGAAGGAATTGAGAGCCCCTCCTCTATCTCTAGTGAACCTCCATCAGAACTCGTGAACCTCCATCAGAATCAGCAGTGCAATCCGTGAGCAATTTTTTTAAAAAAGTTAAGGATTTGCGGGGAAAACGCGACGAAGCGGGCTGCAGCGCCGCGGCGCCCACAGCCCCGCTAATCGTCCGACTAAGGCGCGGCTAATGCTCCGCCAACGCAGCCGCAATGAGGCCGCCACATTTTTTGATGTTTTTGGGACGGCGAAAACGCTGCCCTTAATAAGCAAAATCGCATCAACGCTTATTGGTAAATGAAAGCTGATGTAATTTGAGGCAAAACACTGCCATTTAGTAGCACGGGACCCTGTGGTATGTTTCTCCCACCGCAGATGATCCGCACCGAACGAGAGTTGAGTATTGAGCCTTTTATTTATTTACTTTTCTTCATTTGGGCTTTTGTTTAGTTAATTGAGAAATGAAGTCATGGTCATAACAAAGTAATATCAAAGTGGACAGTAACGGATGGACTACTCGTTTTTGTTAAGAGTTTAAGTAGAAAAGTTTGATTAACTTTTTTATATGATAATTGCAAATAAGAGTTAGGTGTCAGTTCCGAAACTCTCAACAAAATTTTATATCTTTTACATCAAGGCTAATGATATAATTTATCCATGTCTTTAGGCATTTTATCAATAATATCTCATCCTTTAAAATTTATCAATTTTATTTCAATTCTATAGTAATTGTATCTATTTTATTCCAATCTTTTCAATTTATCAATTTTATCCCAATTTTTCAACTTGTATCAATTTTATCATCGTAATTTCATTCCAATGGTTGAGTTGTAACACAATATATCAGATAATAATCTATTATTTTGCTCCAAAAAATAAATTGAATACGATGATACTGGTATTTAACTTTAATTTTTATCTATCAGAAATAATTATCTATAGCATTGATAAAATTGATTCAAGTTGGAAAGTTGGAGACAAAATTAACAAGCTGAAAATATTGGAATACAATTGATTCAATTACTAAAGATTGGGATAGTATTGATATATTTTAAAGGTTATGATAGATTTGATAAAATCACTAACAATTGAGATATATTCAATCATTAACTCTTAAATTAAATTATTGATTTATTTTACGTGACTAGGTGCGACGCGACTAAGATGTTGATTTTGATTTAAATTGCTCAAGCTTACTTTCAAGCTCAAGTTTAAGGTGTGTAGATTAATTCATGCCATGGATTTAATTATTTTCCATTTTAATATTATGTATTTACCATATGAGTTATGAATTATATAACGCTACGGGTCCGTTCAATGGGTCCAAGACGTCACAGTCCTTGGTATGGCCATAATGCGATTTCATGTTAAGTTTATGTCGTAAGGGGCTTGCTCCATCGGCAAGCTCAAGTTTAAGGTGTATAGTCATTGGTATGGCCACAATGCAAATCATGTTCTGTATGTTATGGTACACTGATTAATTTTCGTGTACTTACCCCACATTTACAATTTCAAGTAATTGACTTAGGAGCAGCGTGGATGGTCAAATTGGCACGTCAAGTTATTTTGAGAAGAACTATTTATACATCTAGTTTAATATTTTGCTACTAAGCCACTTATTTAAAATTATATTCGACTAGTAGTTTAAAGTTTATTTAGATTGCCTTCTGCATTGTTGGATTTAAGGTGTTGCTTTTTAGTTTTAATTATCCATGTAATTAGCTAAATATGTTATTTAAGATTTCACTCTATTTTAAGCTTAAAAAAATTATTTCATGGTTTTCACTTTTTAAGTTATGTTTTGATACTTTAATGAGATTAGGGTGTCATATTATTATATTTGGTTATAAAGTTATGATAGAATAAAAAGGGATATCAAAAAGATAACAAACTTTTATACATTTTAGTGGTTCTTACACTTTTTAATTCATTTTCTCTTATACGAAAAAAGGATAAAGCATTATTTCACCAATATCCCTTGATAATATTATCATGAATTGAAGTGAAAAAGAAAGAAAAATGGGTTGCCGAGTAAAGTTTTTCTTCTAGTCTGAGAAAAAATTATCTATCATAAAGAACAATTGAAAATAGTGAGAATGAAAGAAAATATATGTATTTCACTCTCTTCCATCAAAGTGGACACACCATAAATAGATAAATTCTACTTTGACCGTGTTTCAAGTCCATAACTCAATAAAATGAGAACATAAGTTAACCATTGAGATAAACTTGGATATAGTGTCAATGACATTCAAAAATGGGAGTTGTGGGTAAAAAATACCACGCCCATAAAAAGAGAAGTTATATACCATATCCCATAAAAGTATGAGTTTTCAATACCATTTTGGTTCAAAAAGCTATAATACCCCTTTAATGGCCGAACACTTCAAGAAAGAGAGTAAATTAAATAGAGACATTCTTTTTTTTTTTTAATGGAAACTAACAGTCAACTCTCAAAAAGCAAAAAGACATGGTCCCAAAACATCTTCGATCCGTAAAAAAAAATGAAAACATATCTCCTTGCAGTTGGCTTCATCGTCTACCCACGTAGAAGAACCTCTCCTTATGCTTAGCTCCCTAACTTTAAACTCAAAATTAAATTTGTAATCGCATTGTGATGGTTTTGAAGTTGTGGGTGTTTGAAATGGTTTTTGGGTGGTTGTGGGTGGCCGTGAGTAGCCATGGGCAGCGATGTTTATATACCCACAATGGTGTTGTCGTTAGCCATCATTGTGAGTGAGCAACATTCGTGTGTGAGCCACCATCACGATTGATCACTCACTCACGATGGCTCACTCACCGTCATTGCCCATGATCATGGGCCACGATCGTGGTCAACGATCTCGGGCCACGATGGTTCCTAACGATCATGGGCAACAAATGTGGTTAACGATCCTGAGCCTTGGTTGTGGTAATCGATTGTGGGCAAAGCTCGTGGACACCATCGTGGTGAGCCACCTTAATTTTGCAGTTTTTTCACTTCCGTTTAAAACACAATTTCATGACTTAATTGTGGTGAATGGAAGAGACCTGTGAGTTTGGCAGCGTGGGAAGAAAACTGATTTGTCGTGCTAAAAAACATGTGATTAGGGTGTTTGATGGTTGGTTCATGGGTGCATGAGTGCGGGATCGTGATCGGGAGTGCATGAATAAGGGTACAAGAGTATAGCCGATAGGATTTTTTCATTAAACAACATTATAAACGAGCTGAATATGCTATATTTGGTTTGGATATTTACGACAAAATAAAAAAAACACAAAAAATTTAAGGATCAAACCCTAAAAACATTGTTAAATATACTATGTTTAGTTTGGATATTCATGAAAAATACAGAAAAATGAATATTTACGAAAAATACAGAAAAAAAAAAAACACAATCAAATCCTAAAAATACGATAATTGGATGATGTTTGTGATTTCAAGAAATAATTCATTGTCGCTCACGTCCATCAAAAGTGATTGGTCACGCAAGGGCGATACGGCATCGTCGTCGTCGTCATCCGGAAAAGAATTCGTCTACGAACCGTGGTCGCCATCGTGGCTTACTGCCTGCTATCGTGGCCAGCGGTCGTGATCATTGCTGCTACCATAACCGACGATCGTGATCATTGCCCGCTAACGTAGCTCATGATCGTGATCGTGGCCAACAATTGTGATCACAATCACAATCATTTGCTATTTTTTAACGATGTCGATACAGCCGCAAAAAAAGAGGGAAATTACACAATCAAAAATAAAATAATATAAGGAATGAATCTATAAGCTTTTTAATGGTACGTTTTGTTAAAAAATCTTCATGCCAAGCTTTCCATTAAAAAGCCTATAATTCATTCCTTATCTTCTTTTAATTCTAATCTATAATTTTCTGCTTTCATCGCCATTTTGGCAAGCTAAAAATCTATAAAGTTCCTCATTTCATCGCCATTTTGGCAGTTGAAAATATCAAGTACGAATGTAAGGGCACCGCTAAAAAGGCAGCCAATCGAGGATACAACAGAATCGTTCAGAGTAGTAAGAGTATTAATAGAGAGTAATGAGAAAATTTATAAAGAGCGTTGGGCACCACACAAATTAGGGTTGAATGTTTACCAGATTATACGTATCCCGTCTTTAAATGACTTGTTAGACAAGATGTCTCACTCACGACGGCACAATCGTGGGCGACAATTATGGCTTCACTAACTCAACTTCTTAAGGTCACGCTGGTTGTGGCCAACGTGGGCACCATCATAGGCTATAATGGTGAGCCACGACAGTTGGCCACGATGGTGCCTACGATGGCCACAACCACCGTGGCCTTAAGAAGTATAGTGAGTGAAGTCATGATTGACACCCACGATTGTTTTGTCGTGAGTGCGGCATCATGTCTAACAAGTCATTAAATGATGAGATCTACATAATTCAGTCAAATCAACCGTTGTCTAACAAGTCATTAAATACTCACACTACTCTATATTAATACTCTCACCACTCTCAACGATTTTGTCGTGCCCTCGATGGACGAATCGATGCCAACTGTTGTGGCTCACGATTGTTTAGGGTTTAAGGCCGTGTGTAAATTAGAAGGTGCTTTTATAAATAATGCCCATGATGGTTGACGCCAATCGTGAGCAATGACAGTTGGTCACGATGATGCACACGATGGTTGAAGCCCGTCGTGGGTGCCATCATTAGCTACAACCGTGAGCTATGACAATTAGCCATGATGGTTGAAACCCATCGTAAGTACCATCATAGGCTACAGTCGTGATGCATGACAGATGGCCACGATGGTGCCAACAATGGCCACAACCATCGTGGCCTTAAAAAAAGACAAGTATTTTGTTGTATCATTCATTTTTAATCCCTATTTAAATGCTACGAATGAAATATGATCAAGTAATTTATAATATATATAATCTCTAACAAGTCACTCAAAGTTTATAAGTCATTATCAATAGAAGTGATAGTATTATTAATATTTACAAGATAGAGTCAGTATCATCATTTATGTTAGTAATTGACTATTATCAAGTATATTTTAGTTTTAACATATATCATGTGTAACAAGTCATTATAAGATTATACGTGATTTCAATAGATGTGTTCTGTATTATTAAGATTTCTAGGAAACGAGTATATATTATCATCATTTGTGTATGTTAAAGTCTATAGTGGTGTAAATCACTATGATTATACGCATTGGTTTACGAATGTTTTATTTGTTTAGTAATGCTATGTAAACCATCACAATATTCATAAAAACCTTCTAATATACACACGACTACTTAAAAGTCACAAAACTACAAACTTTTATTGAGGTCACGATGGTTGAAGCTCATCTTGGGTGCCATCGTGGACTACAATCGTGATCCATGGTCATGCACTCACAATCATGACCACTCACGGTCATGCACTCACAATCAAACCTCAAGGATCATACGCACTCATGATCATGATCATGATCATGATCATGATGTACCCACACTCAAGCAACCACGATTGTAGATCACTCACGATCATACATCCACGATTATGTCCCTCAAAGGCACCATCATGGCCAACAAACGTGACCTCTCTCACGATGGCCCACTCACGTTCATGCACTCACGATTACTCACGATTATGTACTGACACTTATGCACTTATCATGCAGCCACGATTGTGGATCACCCACGATCTTGTCCCTCAAAGGCACCATCATGGCTAACTAACTTGGCATCTCTCACGATGGCTCACTTACTATCATGCTCACTTACGTTCACGCACTCACGATCATTTACTCAATGATCTTACACTCACGATCATACACTCGCGATCATGCACTCAACGATCATGCACTCATGATCATGCATTCAACGATCATACACTAGCTTAATGCACACATGATTCTGGATCACTTACGATGATACACTTACGATCTGTTTCTCAAAGGCATCATCGTGGCTCACAAACGTGGCCTACAAAACCACCACCATCATGCATCACACACCTGTTGACCATGATAGCACCCACACCTGTTGCCCCCCCACACCCATCAGTTGCACAGCCGCGACGCCACTACCGACAGCCCCACAACCATTGACTCAAACGTAATTATAAGCTTTTCAAGAACGGGTGCTTCGGTCACTTGTTTTTCTAGAGATATTTGCTAGACTATCACGGAGTGTCTAGTATTACCAGTGTGACCTTTGATTGAGCATATGGTATCGCCAACGAATTCAAATCAGAGTACTATGAATAAGACATCATTTTCCAACCATCATGTTCTAGAAAGCTAAATGGGAAGATAGAGAGTGAGATTGTGAAGAAACAAGGAAAATGCTTTATTGGCTGATTATGCAAAAGCAGGATATTATAGACTAGAAATATATGAATACAAGGAATGGTCTGTAATCTTTTTAATGGAACGCTCGGTATGAAAATTTCTTAACCTAATGTACCACTAGAAAGATTATAGACCCGTTCTTTGTATTCATATATTTCTTATTTGAAATTTTTTTCTTTTGCGGAATCGGTTTCTATGAAGCATTTTTCTTGTTTCTGCACGAAGTCACTCTCTATATACCGATTCGACTTTCTAGATTATTATTCTATTTTTGCATTGGATGGATCCATACTATCAACCCCAAGATCATCTGAATTTGGACCCTAACCCTTCTCATGCTATGAATGATCATGTGCATGAAATATCTTTGAATTCGTTGGCAATTATTCTAGCCAAGTTGGTTGTGTTTGCTCTTTGTGCTATTCTAGCAACATGAATGTGATGTTGGGAACTACCTAATTTTGAAGAAGTGTGATATTATACTAGTTATTCTTATGTTTGTAGAAGATGTAAAAGATTGTATTTGTAAGAGATTGTATATAATATTCTTGAATGAAGTTTGCACAAACATTAAACTCATTCATTATTTATGTTTTTTTCCACTAATTTTTAGTAGCATTATGAAGAATGATTTTTGGATTGGCATATTGCATAATAAACACAATAAAATTGGTCCACAATATAATGAAACAAGATAAGAAAAAATAAATTTGGTTGATATGGATGGCTCACTCACGACAATAAGCCACGATGTCTCACTCACGGTCGTGAGCCACGATGGTTCCCATGATTAACAAAAATAAAATAAAAGAATCAAACACAATGGGACTCAGTTGCTATGGTCGCTCACTCATGATGACACTCACAAAGGTGGCTCACTCACGGTCACTCACACACAATTGCCCAATCAAGACATCACCATCGTGGGCTACAGTTGTAAGTGAGCCATTATCGTTAGTGAGACCATTGCAAGCTTATGATCACAATCGTGGGTCATGATTGAGAATATTGTGCTATTAGGAACACGATCTTGGCCACGATAGTGGGCCAAGACCGTGGCCCACGATCGTTCCCTGTTGTGAACCTTAGTGGCTCACTCACGATTGCTCAATCACGACAACACATCGTGGGTGACAATTGTGAGTGAGCCATTATCGTGAGTGAGACCATTTCGGACTTAAGAACACGATCATGGTTCATGATTGAGAACATCACTTTCTTAAGAACACAATAATGGGCCAAGATCATTAACCACGATCCTTGGTCATGATTGAGAAAATCGCGGTCTTGAAAACACGATAGTGGGACAAGATCATTGGCCACGATCGCTGGCCATAATCATGACCTACTATCGTGGGTTTTAGAATACGATCATGGGCCCCTGGACTTAAATTCAGATCGAAAAAAACAAATTTCAAAATATCGTAATGATTTTGCATGTATTCTTTAAGTCACATAAACATGAACACAGCTTCCTACGATGGTTTTAGCCTCTTTACGTCAAAATTACGGGTGTTCTCTTACGAATTCAAACACCTTTTTCCAATAAAAAACCGTCGAATTATTATTTCTGATTAAATGTATGTCACTCCCTTCCCTGGTCAACACACTTCATCCCAGATTTATCATCCGGCGTGTTGACCAATAAGTATTTGCTCCAGACGGACCCATAAAAGAATTCTTACGTATGTCTTCAAACACATACCTTCTGCCCATGCCAGTCAATCTTCAATTAGGTAGCCGTGAGATCATACACCTCTAGACCTAGTTTAATTGTGATCTAAGCTCCCTAGCCAATTGTTGATAAGGTAATCAATTAAGTTGCTTACACCATTTGGAATCAGAGTTAACACTTCTAGAACACAAATATCCAGTTATGACTACTTGAATTAGACCTCACAAATTTATAGGTTCATGCTCAACTTATTGTTGCTCGAACCAGGCTTATAAACCTAGCTATGTATAAACCAAAAAAAAAAAACACCCAAAAAAAAAACAAAGTCATAAAAGAAACTTACTTGAATTAAAATACGAAAATAATACGCTGGGCAAACTGCAACAGACTTTGAATCCTACTTGCCCCGAGGGACTTTCTTTTTTCTACGCTACTCTAGCAAAGGGAAAATAAAGCTAAAGCACTGATGAACTTTAGAAGAAGTCTCTGTCAAATTTTTCTCCTTCCCCCGAAAGTTGTTGTTTCTTCATTATCTTGATCTTCTTATTCATTGGATCATGTCTATCTTAAATCTCGCCCGATAAGGAAGGTTAGAATTTTTTCCTTATCTAATTCCTAGAATAAGAATTAAAATCACTCTACCAATAGCATTCTTCCACTAAGGACAGTTTTCAGCTTTATTTCTTCCATCTTCTCTCATTCTTTCTAGTGTCCGATCCGGTCACAACTGCTTCTTCTTCAGAGTTAATTTTCGCCTTATGCTTTGGTTAGGCTTGCACTTTATCCCAACTTCTCGTCCAATTCTTGCTACTCTGCTCAGCATGAGTTTTGCCTCCAAGTGTGTACATTTTGCCTTCCACTAAATACTTTGGCCAGAAATGTGGAAATCTTCCAGTTTCACTCCAAAAGTTGTCTCCTCTGCCTAAACCTGCCCTATTGCCCAAATGTGTCCTTCCAAACACAGAAAACACACAGACGCACACAAAATGACTCGATCTAAACACATCAAAGGCATAAAAAACGAGCATAAAAAATGAGCTCGTAAAAAACTTATATTTTTATGCATGAGGATAAAAAATTAATACTTCTGGATCTAAGATTACACTCTTTTCTTGAAAACTACTGTTTTTAGTTAACTATGCAATGCGACTTACTTACTCTTCTTCGGCACTACTACGACGACGAATTTAGGTTTGTGCAAGGTACGGTTTCCAACTAAGGTCAAGTGAACATTTACAATGAACAATATGTTGAAGGCTACATCTAATCTAGAAATTGGCATTTAAGCCATTCTATACAGAACATAGATTTTTAATGATAGAAACACTATAGAATCTTACATTCTAAACAAGAATGCATTCTTCACATTAATGTTCTAAAGATCCAAATTGATTTTTTCGAATGTAGATATGATGAAAAAACCCACCTCTTCTTTGTAGTCTCTCTATGGCATTATTGGCATCTTGCATTCATTACCCACGCCGTTCTCTTTTGTTGAAAGAGAGATCTTATGTATATATAGTCGCTTGAACAATCTATCCATCGGAGAGATAAAAATTTGTACTCCTATTAATTTTGAGAGAGTAACAAATATATTCATTGTTCATTCGTACCTTCTATAGACTTCTTCTTCAGGTTTTCAAATTTTGTTGTTGTGTTTTAATTGGTCTATTGTTAGTTTTATACTTTTGGCTGAAACTTTTTTCATTAACTCCAATATCTGACTTCCAGTGTTTGCCTTGTTGTGAGTCTTTATGTGTCTGCTTCATTCTTTAGATGTGCATAGACTTAGTTGCAATATTTCATATTGACCAACTTAGGTTATCAGGTCGGTAATATAATGACATTTTTGTCTATCATCAAGCTCTTCTTCAGTTAAGCGTTTTGAAACATGGCTTAATACTTATGCTCCAGTAACAACTCCAAGCTCCTTAACATTTGAGCTTGTTAGTTAAGATCATTTATGTCTATCAGTTTAGGTACTAGTGTTTGTACGTCTCTTTGTAATATAATGACATTCATTTTTTGTTCATAAGGACTTTAAATTGGTTTCTATGAACCACATGCATAAGTATAACAAGTACGAACTATTTGTCCTAGCAAATCAAGCTATTCAAATATATTATTGCTCGTATCCTAGAATTAATCAAGCAAAGTAGGATTGGTGGGAAGTTTGTAAGGTCAAAGCAAGGTGGTCTAAGATGGAAGTTCCAAACCTGACAAGATTTACATCAACAATAGAACCACCGTTTCAGGAAGACGAAATGCATATGACATTGATGGATATTCACCTAACAATATGTAATGATATTAGAGTACTTTATCCAAATGGTGGGATGATAGATATCGATGATGTTGTTGGATACCCTTGGATTAAGATATCACCTTTTCTAATGGTGAAAATATTGATATGGATGATGATTAATATGAAGTGTATTTTTTTAATATATTTATTAAGTCATTTTATATCATGTTTGTCACTTGTTTTATTTTCAATCTTTATTCTATGTTGAAATTGATTGCAATAATATTTTGTACGTGTTTTAAGTATGCATCATCGGCATGGTGGTCTCATTCTTAGTAGCAACTCCTTATGCGCGGCATTAGTCCCGTAGGATATACACGCAACATCTTTTGAGGATACAATACCGGATACAAAGAAGGACCCGTATTGGCTGATGGGAGGAGTCAGCTTTAGAGGTATCGGGTGATCGGGTATGTCATTACATATTAATTATTATGTAAGCGTGATTTATTATTTATTAACTAATATTTGAATTTTATATAGAGTTATTGATGCATCCTCGAGGAAGTATTATTTTTATTACAAAGACATTTATTTTGATTAAGCTAACATTCTAATATTTTGTATATTCTATAGAAAGCATTTTTCTAACCTTCAGGCTGGGAAAAAGATGTTGATAAACTCGGTATTTTGATGCATTTTCGGGTCACACTTGGTATATCTTATATATTTTTGCGAGCTATATAAGTATGCTTAACTTTAATTCTCGTTTACTCGGTTATTTGATGAGTTTGTTGTGTTTTGAAGGGAATACGTATCAAATCGAGTTAAAGGATGAAAAGAAGTAAGAACATAGTCGAATGGACGTCAGAGAAGGCCACACGACCCATGTATGACTATGACATGAGTACATGACCCATGCCTTTACTCCCTGTTCTGTGACATTGATTTCGGAAGTTTATACACAGCCCTTATGTGAAGCGATACCTCCCATACGCCCTGTGTGGCAATGCGGGATTTGTCTAGATGCTTTATTCTTATTATACTTCAAACCCTATCTATACTCAAATTCATCTCATCTTATAAGAGCTTGTTATGCATGAAATTATACAGGTTTTGACTTGGAGAAAAATCATAGTAGAGCCATCTAAGCAAGAAGATTCAAGCAAGATCAAGACATAGAAAGATTTTACCTTTTCCAGATTTTGTTTTAGCTTGTGTTAAGATTGAACATGATTATTCTTGTGTTTATTGTTTGTTTTAATTATTCATGGATAGCTTGATCTTTTGGATTCTATGGTTAGAAAATAATTAACTACGCGATATATATGATTTTCTATTTAATGTTCAGACCTTGTTTTAACTTAATTGTTCGATTCCAATTAGTATGTCATTAATTGGATGACTATATGGGTGAGCAAAATATCTGATCCGAACCAAAACGAAATATAAAATTTGGTTAGGATTTTTTGGATTTTGTGTTCGGTTTAGATTGGATTTTTGAAAAATTTTGGATTTTCGGATCGGCTCGGATTGGATATGTAAAAATCCGAAAAAAATCAAAAAAAAATCTTAAATCCAAAATGTATTTATAGCATTATAATATATATATTCCTAAAACTAAAAGTCAAAACCCTAACTTCACTAATCACTTATCTATTTGATTCTTCAGTGCCTCTCACGCCGCCTCGGCGCCTCTCACTGTCTCATCCTCCCTTTCACGTCGCCACTTCCTCTAACCTCTACGCCACGCGTCACCGCCTCCTCCAACCTCTTCACGCCGTGTCGCTGTCTCCAATAACCTCGTCAGTCGTCACGCCGTGTCATCGCTTCCTCTCCTCTCACAGCCTCCGACTGCGCGCTGCGCCCCTTCGCAGCTTGCGATTGTGTCCCTCTCACAGCGCTTGGTTTGTTTTATTCTCTGAATTCTTCAGGTTTTCATCCTTCAATTTTTATCTTTTTGCCGTCATTGTTCAATAAAACTGTTTTTCTTTTGTGTTGCACAATATGTCCGACTGTCCGTTGTTGGTGGTGGGTTCATATCTCAGACTTCGAATTGTTTTAAATTGTTTTGCAGCTCAAACTTCAAAGCTTGTTATCTTCTTGACTGGAGCTGCGATAAGCATAGACCAGATAGTGTAATTCCAGATTACATAAGGTTAAATTACACCTTGTATAGGAGTTAGTTTCTTCCGACGATTTTATTTTTTGTGTTATCTGAAATACTTAAGAGTTAAGAATATCAAATGTTAATTTTTTATTTTTTTATTCTATTTCATAACGTTAATGGCTATACCTATACTTGCGAAAGTTATATATATATATATATATATATATATATATATATATATAATGGAATTGGACTTGCTGTCTTGCTGATTTGATTTTGGAATCAAGAAACATGGATAAAAGAATTAAGTATAATGCTACCACTTTTAAATATTGATTTTTTAATTTTTTATTCTATTTCTGCAGTGAATATTGATTTTGAAATGGAATAAATTAAGCATAATGCTACCACTTGTGATCACAACAGATTAAGCATAATGCTAAACTTACAGAGCTAGCAATTGAAATAGTAAAAAAGTTTCCACTTGAAGGCAACATAGTATTGTCGGTGTGGGTGTGGTTCTATGATTTGGAATTTGAAGAATTTTATAATGTCGTATGTCAAGTGGTTTTTATTTTGAAATGAGAAAGAGCAAATATAGGATAAGTGCATATTCCATTTTAGAAGAGGAATTAGTAATTTCGTTTGATTTGATTCCAAAATGCAGATTTCTATACTCTATTTTAGAAGGCTCTCTAGTCTCTTCAATCTACAACATAGATTATTCATCATCAAGTTGTAATGTAAGTTCATCTTTAGTTTTCAATTTTTTTTGTTGCAATTTATGTATTGCTAAGTCGCTAAGAACCTTTAATTTTTTTTTTTGTAGATGTCGAATAATGAAATTGAAAGTATTGGAGATACACCTGAAAGTATTCATACACCTAGAGATTCAACTGAAGATAATCTGCATGGTAGTGATCGGGGAGTTGCACCTTCTAAGTCCACCCAACCTAAAAAAAGAAAAATTATGGAGAAAAGATCACAGGTTTGGGATCATTTTCATCAGTTTATAGATAAAGATAAGAAACATAAAGCTAAGTGTGTGCATTGTGGCGGTATATTTGGCAGTGATTCTAGGAATGATACCACAACACTTAAAGCTCATTTGAATAAATGCAAGAAAATTTCAACCATAGATCTTAAGCAATCACAATTGATTTT
>JAYDZE010448348.1:0-16287 GCA_034509125.1 Monilaria moniliformis
CAATGGTGGAAAATTGCATGCTAGGATATAACAGCTGCATGTTTGCTTATGGACAAGTAAGTTTTATGGTGTTTTTTTTTTTTGGGTAAATACATATTTAATACAAAATGTTTCAATCATGTTTCATATTGGTACAAAAAGTTGCAAGTTTGCGTAAGTTATACAAAATATTTCTATCGTGCTTCAGTTTAATACATTCCGTCAATTACGATTAAACGCAGTTAAGCGGACTGCATACGTGGCGTGTACGTGGCATCCGAGTCACACCCCTAACTTTCGGTGTATATACATCATTCATACAAAATGTTTGACCAATATTTTATATTGATACAAATTTTTTTCACCAATTAAAGTTTTTACCACTTCAATTTGTGCAGAGTTAAAACATTTTGTACCAATATGAAACATTGATGCAATATTTTGTATGAATGATGTATATACACTGAAAGTTGGGTGTGACTCGGATGTCACGTATGCAGTCCACTTAACGACGTTTAATCGTAATTGACAGAATGTATTAAACTGAAACACGATAGAAACATTTTGTATAACTTATGCAAACTTGAAATTTTTTGTACCAATATGAAATATGAGTGAAACATTTTGTACTAAATATGTATTTATCCCTGTTTTTTTAGCATTCTAACATTTATTTCCTTCTGTACAATGTTCTATAATGTTGGAAATGCTTATGTGGTTGTATACTAGATAACTTTCTTTATTTTCCGATTCCCTTTTGATGTACATAGACTGGAAGTGGCAAAACTCATACAATGCTGGGAGACATTGAGGGAGGTACTCGGAGACACAGTGTTAACTGTGGGATGACACCAAGGGTTTTTGAGTACTTGTTCTCCAGAATTCAAAAGGTATGCTTATGTTATGAGTATAATATTTATGTTGAAAACAAGAGGAAGTAGAACTAACACCAGTACTGTATTTGGTATAAAATTACTAACTTTTCCAAATGAAATTTTATCTACAAGAATCAACTACTGGAGCCGAAAATTCAATGATATTTTATGGCTATAGATACCACTTGAGGAGGAGCCAACAATATTGTCTGAAAAATGCCCAAGCTCTATTCTAGTTTAATGAGAGTTTTGTGCCTATTGTTAGGTTCATTTTGCAAGCTCTTGCCTTTGTAGCTAATGTTGATTGATCTAGCTTATTACCTGTCTGTAACATATTACCAGTCAAATTCATCTTTTGGTCCTACTTTATGTCACAGGATAAAGATGCTCGCAGGGAGGAAAAAGTAAAATTTACTTGTAGATGTTCCTTCATAGAAATCTACAACGAACAGATTCTTGATCTTTTGGATCCTTCATCTGCTAATTTACAGGTATCAATCACAATTCTCCAAGTTAAGTTGGGATTGTATCTGTTACTTATTCTACTCTGTATCACATTTTGAGAAACAAGTGCACCTACATCCCAAGAATTTGATGAACTAGACCATAGTAATTTTGCTTGTAGCAATCCAACCTCTTAAAACTGACAGAAATTTAAACCCATCTTGAACTTCAAACTTTGGTTTATCACTTAAGAGCTGAGAAAATGTGGATTTACGAGACTAGCCGTCAAAAATTTGCTCTAATGGGATTCTTGCAGGCCATGTTGAGTGTGCGTGTATGGACTTCACAATTCAACCTGTAAAAGAAAATTTAACATTAACTCTATTTTAAACTATAAACTTCTAGGACAGCCTGCAGTTTCATGTTCTTGAAATTCCTTAAACTGCCTTGGGTATGCTCGAGCTCTATGGTTCTTTTTTCTTGTAGGTACAAATGATTTAGCTGATTGAATTTGTTACATGGTTTTTGCAGATAAGAGAAGACACTAATAAAGGTATCTATGTAGAAAATGTCACTGAGGTAGAAGTCATGAGTGCTCGAGATGTTATCCAACAACTCATTCAGGTATGATTTCCTTTATATATGACTTGCCTTTTCTTTTATGTTTCAAAAATGGACTTTATATGCTGTTTATATTTATATGCTGTTTATATTAACTTGAAATATGCAGAAGCAATGTTGATTGTTACATTATTAACAAAACGCCCATATATGCATGATGGGAACGAGACAACTTGAAATACTGCTTCTATATTTTATAGTATAACTACAGACCATGAGTTTGGTTGAGATAATCTATCATGAAAGGAAGAGATTGAAGGATTCAAAGTTCTCACATGTGGACTAAAATTAATTTGTCACCTGATGTATCCCTAGCACATGATGTCGAGATAATCTATCATGAAAGGAAGAGGTTGAAGGATTCCAAGTTCCCATATGTGGACTGAAATTGATTTGTTACCTGATGTATCCCTAGCACATGGTGTCCATTTTTATGATTCTAAAAATTGCTAAATTCTTACTATTCATTTGTCAATGCCATACTTTCAGGGTTCAGTCAACAGAAAGGTAGCTGCAACAAATATGAACCATGCTAGTAGTCGTTCCCATAGTGTATTCACATGTGTCATAGAGAGTAAGGTGAAAAAATAACTCTTTGTTTCTTTTTTATCCAGACTTTTCGTTGGATAGTATAATGTATAATTGTGACCTCAAGGTTCTAATTTGAACGGTTAACACATTATTTCTTACAGTGGGAGTCTGAGGGGGTAACTCATCACCGGTTTGCTCGTCTTAATCTTGTGGATTTAGCCGGATCTGAAAGGTAAAGTGAAACTATGGTAGGAGAAACGGAAGTTGAAATTTATAGATTGAGGTTGATCGTGCTGCTTCAGAAATAACTTTATGTTGATCTCGCATTCTGTGCTTCAACTATAGGCAAAAGAGCTCTGGTGCAGAAGGTGAACGTTTGAAGGAAGCTACTAATATCAACAAGTCTCTTTCTACTTTAGGGTATGCTTACTTTTGGTGCTTTGTTGAACTATCTTAGTTTTTTGCTTTGCCTCTGGGATACAAACTGAAAATGGATATATATCTGATGTGCAGACTTGTGATAATGAATCTCGTTAGCATATCCAATGGAAGGTCACCTCATGTTCCTTACAGGGATTCCAAGCTCACTTTTTTGCTTCAGGTTGATGACTCTGTTTTAAGATCATGAAGAAGCTATATTTGGGTTTAAATATATACAATGTATAAGTGCTGTTCTTGGTGTGTGTGTAAGATTTTTCTATGCCATTTACTGAGTGCTAGTCCATGTAAGTCAACTGCATGTTCTCTTGTTACCCAGTGTCATGGTTTGCATTTATCTTTGTTTCAATCCACTATTTGCAAATTAGATCTGAATCTTTCTATTTAACCATCTGTGTATTCATGATGGTGCAATCCTTATCTTTACTATCTTTCTGTAGATCTTTAAATTTGAATACTGTGATAAACTAGGTTTAAATCCTCCTTGAAGAAAATGATCAGAAAATCCATTTGTTATGCTCACTGATTGATATGAAACTGGATTCTTTTTTTTTTTTTTTTTTTTTGTGGTATTGATACTTGTGAGCCTTATCTCTAGTTCTGATGAATATTATGCAGGATTCTCTGGGGGGAAATGCAAAAACAATAATCATTGCAAACATTAGTCCCTCCACTTGGTAAATTTTTCTCGGTCTGAACGATTAAGTAAAATGTGCATAGATATACTTACTTTTCTCTACAAATATTTCCTATCAGATAATGCTCACTAAATGAATATTGAAAGTTATAATTTTTATGTTTCCAGCAGTTCCTATTTTGTTAAGTTATTGTATAATATATTCACATAAAACTGTCCCCTTGCAGCTGCTCGTTAGAAACTTTGAGCACATTAAAGTTTGCCCAACGTGCCAAATTTATAAAAAATCATGTAAGTATCTTTCCTTATTAGTTATCACCTAATTTTATACTGATGATGGAGATCATGAAAAGCTGTCTTTGAACGTTGCTAGTGCTGTATACCTTTAAGCCTATAACTGTTTATTATGCTAATTGGTGCTATATTCTTTATTTTAGGGTCAGTGTTGCTAGTGCATGAGTGCTATTCTGTCCTTTGCTAATTCTCTGTTTTGTTACCCCACTAGGCTATTGTTAACGAAGGTGCTTCTGGAGATGTACTGGCTTTGAGGATTGAAAACCAGAACCTCAAGGTAACAACTGAATTTCATAATTTATTGACTATATCTCATTATCTCCTGCATATGCATACACAAACCAACAGTTCTCTTCATGTCCAAAGGTGACAGACACATCTATATTCTTTAATGTTTTTTTGAATTCTGAAAATCCATACCATTTGAGTGCTGTAAACAGTTCTGATGATTGAACTAATGCTATAAGTATATTATGATTTCATATCATTCTGTAAAATGCTTAATTCCATTATACTTGTTCTATTTCCTGTCATGAGTCATTATATATTGTACCTTTTCATTGTACACATAATTTTCCCAGTGAAGTTTTGGACTGAAATACTTTGATTAAATAGAGCATTCATTCATCTTCCATTAATTTATCTGCAGAACACAACCATAACATAGAAAGTGAATACATATTTTGACAGACCTCTATTAATGTTTTCTTCTTCTTTGTTGCCCCCGTTGCTAATTTTCATTATTGGTAATTTTGGTATATGCCATTTCTAGAAAGAAGTATCCCGTTTGAGGGGCCTAGTAAATGGAGGAGCTGAGGGCCATGATGGAGATGCTCTATCAATAACATTTCCAGGATCACCAGGAACCTTTAAATGGGATGGGCATCAAGTATTTTCCAGTCCAATTGTATCAAAGGAAAAGATGTCACATGTAGGTTGAAATGTCTCCACTATTGAGAGCAAGGATTTTGCATGATTGCTGGTTCTAGCTTAATTTTCTCTTTATTGATTCAGAAAAGGGACTATGAAGTTGCTCTTGCCGGAGCTCTTCAGAGGGAAAATGATAAAGACACTGCGCTGCAGGCCTTGGCAGCAGAAAATCAAGCAGCTCTGCGGCTGGTAATTCCCTTCCAACGCTTTAAGTTCCATATTTTATTATATAAATTTTATATTCACGAGTTGACTGAATTCTTGCCACGAGGAAGCTTTAACCAAATGTAGAAAAGTATGGATTATTAGAAAATTGAATGCTTACTCGTGAAGTAGATTTAAATACTGCTTGTTTATTTCTTGACCCCAATGATCATATCTGCCAATGCAAATTCCATTCCAAATGACAAACGAAAAATTATGTTTCTTTGTCAATCACATTGACAATATTGTTTTCTAATTAGTAAAATTTGTCTACTACTTGTGAAGAAGATTTGAGCACACGGGTCCTGAAGTACTGCTTCTTTATTTCTTGACCACAATGATCATATCTGCCAATGCAAATTCTATTCCAAATGACAAACAAAGAATGCTATGTTCTTTGTCAATCACATTGGTAATATTGCTCTCTAAATAGTAAAATGTGTCTGTTATTTTTCTTAAACACATTGCCTGTGAGTAAAATCTATTGTGCTGATGGATTTTAAAATGAGAATTGACATATCCAATTATTTCATACAACATAATTGAGGAGCATGGTGAATGAAAATATTTATATTGCTTTCATATCATCCAAAGTAGATCATTTTGTTCAGCATCTGTAGGATAATTGAAAGAACACCAAAGTTAGAAAGGTTGGGTTTGATAACATGGAAAATTGTATCAATCTGTACACTTTGTTGATTTGGTAGTCCTTAAGAGCACCACATTGTCAACTATGAAAATGAGAAATGAAAACTACAGTTAAAAGTTGTATTTGTTCTATGGGGAAATTTGTTGCTGCATCCACTACCTGAGAATATGCAAAAAAATAAAATAAAAAAAATGACAGCCCTTCTAAATCTCTGATTGATGAAACTGTAGATGATTTATCTGGGTTGGTGGCTCAGGTTACTTGCATGTCTGGATTACAATATGTGAATCTGATTTACCGGAGATTGTGTACCTAATCATTTTTGAGTTGATGATCCATTTGTGCATCATCAGGCCAAACAAAGAGAAGATGAGATTCAAGGTCTGAAGATGCAATTGAGATTTCGAGAAGCTCAGATAAAGAGACTAGAATCCGTTGCTTCTGGAAAGATATCTGCTGAGACTCACTTGCTCAAAGAAAGAGAAGAGCATTTAAAGGTAATAGAGGTCTTGCGCGCTCAGGTAGACCGTAACCAGGAGGTAACAAGATTTGCTATGGAGAATTTGCGACTGAAAGAAGAGATCAGAAGGCAAGCGTTTAGTGTTTCCAATTTGTTGCTTTTGACTCTCATGACAACCAATATTTTAAGAATTTTGTGTCAACAAAAGTCAATCATGTTTGACAACGACGATGCATATAATGAATCTTAATATATTGTACCATGAGTTATAGCATACATAGTGCTAGCCATTCTCAAACATTTGTGGTTCGATAGGATATTGTTGACATTTTCATAACTACATCAGTTCAAGTAGCTGCATCATATTTCTGTTTTCTCTTTCTGGCTATATGCATGCTTTTATAACTAAATTTATTATATTTTGTATATTCAGACTAAAGTCATTTTGTGAGGAAGGTGAACGGGAAAGACTTCATGAACAGATTACAGCACTAGAAAAAGGGGTAATGTCTTGCAGCTGTTTATCATCTCCTCCTGTTTAAAACTAACCTTGGTCTAGGATCTGAAGTTAGCACGTGTCATCATGTTATCAATTTACATCATAAGTTCACATTATGAATTCTGCGCGATCTGCAGCTGCGAGAAGCTCTTGATTGGAAACTTATGCACGAGTCGAATTGCACTAACAACAGTCAGGTGCTTATCCTCTTTTCCATGATTTATTTAGTATAAATGTTAAACATGCAACTTTTGAAGCTAAACAATGGCTCTTATTGATGGCACAGAAAGAAAGCAATGATTCAGTACTGGGCAGTCCCAATGATAATAACTTTTTGACTTCCAGTCAGGTAACGCAAGAAGGTTTCTCTGTTGTGTATCTTTTCTCTATTTGCAGACTGTTAGAGTGTTGCTCAAACAATGCTGGACCATAGGGATCACTGACCAGTTTTACTTTTCATCAATTATGAATTGGGCATAAAAATTAGGATAAGAATATATCATTGTTTGCTTTAGCGGAAGGCATTAATTTTTACTTTATCCTTGCACAGAGTTGATCAGCTCTTAGAAGTTCTTGAACGGCATTGCAATAAAGTTAGTCAGGAGATTTGGTTACTTATGTAAGTTGTCCCTTTTGCAGGAATCAGCATCACCTTGGCGCACATCAATGAGTGAAGAGAATGAGTTCCTGCGCATGCAGGTGTAGATGGATTATATATGTCGTCTCTATCTTCTTCTTCCTCAACCTAAAGTAAAAAGCATGTCAACTCATTTTTATATTCTCTCAGGCCATTCAAAACCAATCACAGATTGACGGACTTCACCGAAAAATCGACTTTCTCGTTGATGAGAAAGAAAAGTTGGAAAGGTATGGACAGCTTTCAAATCATCGGACAACTTTTTCAATGATTGGACATTGCTTCTCTGCTGAATCAGATATTTGAAAAATAAGCATACTGTGTGTAATGGACTTAACTCCTGAATAGGTGTGCGTTTAACTTATGGACGATTTTGCAGGCATGTTGATAAGTTGGTTGAAGAGCTCGAGGCTGAGCGATTGTCAAAAGAAGCCATAGCCGAGGCACAGAAACATGAAACCGGAGTTCCTTCTCTCGTGAATATGAGTGTAAGTGATCAGATAGAACTGAAAACTATGGTTGATGCCATTGGAGCAGCCAGCGAAAGAGAAGCAGAAGCACATGAAATAGCAATTTTCTTGTCCAAAGAAAATGACGAATTGAAGATGAAGCTCAAGGTGTTGATTGATGATAACAATAAACTGATTGATCTGTATGAAAAGGCAGCTGCAGAAAACCGTACAAAGAGTTCTGATAGTTCTGAAATCCCTTGGCAAGATACCACAGAAGATCACAGTGATAACATTGCTAAAGTAGACGAGACCAGGGGAGTGGAGATAGAGACAGAGTTTGAAAAGCTAAAATGTCAACTTACAGAAATGCATGAAGAAAATGATAAGCTTTTGAGTCTATACGAGAAGGCAATGCTAGAGAGAGATGAGCTGAAAAAAGTAATTGCTTCTTGTCAGAAGAAGAATGCAGATGATGAAGGAAATAATAGCTCTCCAGATAAGGTTGTTGAAATCGATAAATGTCAACGTTTTAGTTTTGGCGAAGCTTCAGTTTGCTTTGAGAATAAACACGAGCTAAAGGAAATGGAATCCACTGGGCTAAATGCAGACCTTGATGCAGAATCATGCTTGTATGAAGTGCAGTTGCAGGATAATCATAACCTATGTTCAATAGATTCACCATTGCACAATTATTGCGACTCAAATGAAGCGAATACGGAGTCATTTACAGAAATTGTCAAGAATTATGTGGCAGAACCGATTGAGCAGGACGAAATGGAAATAGATGAGCCGAGGAAACCTGAAGAACAAGAAGAAGGTTATGTGCTGCTAGGGAATGCAACCAGTATATTAGGTTTTGAAGAATCAAATTGCACGAGCACCGGGAATCCGACTGCAGGAACTGATTCGAAAATGCAGGAAAACTTACCTAATACAATCCCAATGCATGTGTGCGAAGATCTGAGGTCAATAAGTATGAAGCTTGCTGAAGCGCGAGAAAAGCTTTTGTACTCTGCTGAAACAGTAAGCATTTTTGGCTCATTTGAGAGAGCAATGATTGAAATTGACGCTCTTTCAAAAGAAATTGGCAAACTGGAATGCAGTAAACAGGCAAAAGAACAGGAGTATCAACACCTACAAGCACTCTCTTCAAAGCAGCATGAGAGAGAAGAACTGACTAACAAGAAATTGTTGGCCTTGAAGCACTCTTTGACGAAATTCTCTTCTTCATTGAGTTACTTTGAACAACGCGAGGCTATGGCACGTTCAAGACTGGATGCTTCTTCACAACATCTGAGTCGAAGAAAAGAAGAGTTAGCCAGCCTTCAGACGTCCAGGCAGGAACTAGTGAGTGCCCTTTCACAGATGAAACAAACCGAGAATGAATTGAGAAGCATCACGGGAAACTTGAGACAGAAAGTAGAGGAAGAAAATAGGAAACTGGAAAGTGAGAGAGTTCTCTTTGCAATAGACAATGTTGAGAAACCAGCCAACGACCTCTCTAACAGGAATTGGCAAGTGACAGGCAAAGCCACTGCTTTGCTCAAATCCGAGGAAGAGAAGACTAAGCTGCAAAATCAAATAAAACTCAACAGAGAAAAACTGAGCGATGTGAGGAAGGAAGGTGAGGCTATGAACTTGAAGTTGGTCAAGATGGAGAGTGAAATACAGGCGCTTGAAGCTGAAGTGCAGAAAGAGATGCGCGCTGTTGATGAAATGAACCTTAAACTTGATAACTCTCTTCATGAGAAAGAAATGCTTGCGGAGGTTAAAGAAAATGGTAAACATGAATTAGAGAGCATGCTCCTCGAGTACCATCAGAGTGTTTTTGAATCAGATTTGAAAGAAGAAGAGATCAAATTCGTGCAAGAGGAGCTGTCCAGGGAAGCAAGAGAAGTAGAAGGTTTGCAGGTGGCAAAACATGAAGTTACACGAAGAAAGACAGAGCTGGTTGAAGCCATATCGTGTGACACATGCTTAGTGTCGGATAAGGTGGAGGCAGCTCTTGATAGTTTACAAACATCAGTTTTAGAGTTGAACACTTTGCTTCAATATCTGTGTGAAGGAACTTCCTTTTGAATCTACACGAATTTGACATGTGTGAAAGTTTTATGTGTACATTCGATGACGAATTTGACATTGTCCATGCATGTTGGCTAAATCTCTCAATTTTTATAGCTCAACAAAAATTACTAGGTTGGATTGTTCAGTTTGCCTGATATTGCATTTTTGTGGTTTTGAGGTTTCGAGGAAGAATGTTCAACGGAATGATGGATGATCCGGGTAGGGAAACAAATTTTCAAAAAAATATTAAATTCGATTCGGCTAATTAGGTTTTTTTGGAAAGAAATTTTGGTTGGTTGATTTTTGATGGTTTGGTGGTATCTTTCAGATTGAATTGATTAATTGTATTTATATATTTATATTTTTAAATACTATTTTTTCTAATCGAATTAGACAATTTTATAAATATTATTGTTTTTGTTCTAATTTAGTAATTGTTAGTTTTGAATAACTTTTTTACTTCGTTAGTTTATAGTTATAGGTGATTTTTGAATTAATGGTTTTTTTTTTTTATTTGTATCAAAAAGGATATAAGAAAAGTTTGGAATATTTATAGTAGACGTTCAATAATTTTGGTCAAAGTTCAGCATTTTGATACTAATTTTTGAAGTTTCGACTATTTTGATCCGATTTTTTCAAGTCAAAACCTAAAGAAATAATCGAGTAAGGATGGCTCACAAACAAGCCGAGACATTATAAAATTCTTCCTAACGAGAATTCTTAGGTTCAATTCCGCCTATATATAATATTTAGTTCTCATATTATGATGATGTAGTGGGCTCACCTATATATGGTGTAGTGATCCCTGCCATCATGCAATATAGTATATTTTACACTTTGTGTGGTGGGATAATAAATCTATCTAAATGTGGTATAATACTTTAATTGATGTTATATAACATTATAATTATATATAATTATATGGGTGCATAGGGTGAAACCCTTAATAATTACAGAACTAAGACCTATTACCATTTATTGGATCTGAAAATCTAGGGTCGAGATTTAATTTCAAGCAAATCAACATAGCTTGTTCCGCATTTCATCATAGGGGTATTTTTGGATACAGGAAAAATTCGTCAAGATATTTATCTAATCCTACGTGACATGATTTTATGATCAACATACATACTTTACGGAAATCAGTATATAAGCTTACAATGATCAGCATATGAATTTTCGAAAATCAGTATAAGAATACAAACGTTATATTCTGCACAAACAATAACAATCATCATGTATAATACATCATAATGAAAAATCAGCATAGTGTTATACAAGAAGCAATATAGCGTTAATCAAACATATATAATAAACAACAACAACAAATCAGTATATACAATACTCTCTTCATCCACTAAAAATAGTCTTATTAGTAGACGACATTGGTTTTAATGCATGAGTGGTAAAGTAAAAGAGAGAGTGAGAAAAAATGATTGAAGAGAGAAAATATGGTTGGAAAGAGAAAAAATGATTGGTATAGTGCTATGGGAAAATTTCTAAAAATGGAATGAGACTAATTTTGATGGACGGACCAAAATGAAAAAAGAGAACTATATTTAATTGACGGGGAGAGTACAATATAATGTCAAAATCAGCATAGTGTTAACCACAAATCAACATAGCTTATATACTCAATTAGTGTAGCATATATACTCAATCAGTATAGAAAAAAATAATTCCGTATTTTTCGGAAATTCAGGATTTTTTTTCTTCTGTACCAAAATATCTTTTTTTGTTATAAGTCATTAACATCTGCCGTCATCTGGTTTTATTATATCCGTTAGATGATCAAATACTACAATGCACATTTGATATTAGTTCAGATATAAGATTTAGTTTGAATTTGATCGCGATTCTATAATCTTACGCTTTCAAACAGATAGAAAGATGCAACCGTAACTTTAAAAATTCCAATTCCAATTCCGTAATTTACTTATCTTATCCAAACAGCCCATAAATTTGATTACTGAAAAGTAGATATAGTAGGGAGTCAGAACCACAAAAATTGATAATCGTGTTATATCCCACCAAATCCATCCATGGCATTCAGTCTGTCTCCCTTCATCCCAGCTTGTGCAAAATTTGCAGTGCTTCAACCCTCCACACAAAGACGGCATCTCCTCGTAATGAAATGCGAATTAAATTCAAGAGAGAGAAAGCTAGAGATTGGGTCTCCCATAATAGTGATTGAGGCTCCAAAGCTGCTCAAAACTGCTGCTCCTGTGCCTTGTTTGCGCGCCAATGCCGGTTTAGTCAACCCCGGTGACGTCGGAAGGTGCCATCCCATCTCTTCTCATTTCATATTAAATCTTTAATATTCACAATATATTTTTGGGCGATGAACGTAAATTAACCCTCAAAATCTGGAATATGGATTCACTGTTCGAACTTTATTTTTGTCAGTTTTTCGATATCAATTTGTTGTATTTTAATTTAATTTTTGGAACTAGTAATTAGGATTGTTTTATCAAATTTGGATTTACATTATCTTTTAGCATTCACCTTGTAAGTTTTTAGTAACTACTACTCTCGTTCACTCTATATAGTTCAAAATTCATTTTGAGTTGTCCCATTATTAAGAATTCAATTCCGAAAAATGTCTTAACAAATGATATCCCTTTAATTTCTAGCTATAAAATTTGTTTATGGAGATTAATTATTCCATGATTAGAGTATACAACTTTTTAAATTTAAATTTTTAGTATTTGTGAGATTAAGATAAAATATTGGAATAATGATTTAAAAAATGATCTGAAACTGTGGTTCCGGAATTGATATAAAAGAGAAATTCAAATGACTTAAATTAGCAAAATTGATGGTGTAACGATGGCTATATTAAATGAAATTGAACTGATTATTTAAATGGATGATTTACAGGATTGTGTCGAGGAAGCCTATGGATGTTTGGGCAGTACGACTGAGTATTGGCACTTATCTCATAGATGGGAAATATTTCAAGCCTTTGGAACTTGATGATTAACATGTGTTATGTAGATGATGCTATCCTTTGTATACAAAGTTTTCGGAGTAGTTGGGTTTTAAGAATAATCATTTAATTATGGTGTATGTAGGTGGATTGTACCTAGAAATGTTCATTTAGCCCGAAACTCGTGAGTTGATCTGATTAATCCGACAATCTGATAGGGTTAGAGTTCTTATTATTTAATTAGTGAGTTCTTATTATTTAATTTTCAAACTACATTACTTTAATTTTTTCACAGTTTTGAAAGTTAGTATAATAAGATTTTTTTTAAATGTATGTGAAAATATATTTTTATTTATTATTCGAAGGTTATATTCATCATTTCATTGTTTATATTTTACTATAACATTTAATATAAATATATAAGTTCAAAATTTGAAAAATGATAAATATTTATGAAAAGATATTTGTTCTTTCTTCTCTAACAGTTACATATTAGTTTTGAGTTGAAACGATATTTATTTACACATGTATTTCTTTATTAGAAATATATAATTATCAAGATTAATATATTAATTAAAAAAATCATAATTTTTTTGAGCCCGATGGGTTAGCCCTAATCCCGATAATTTAGGGTTAGTGTTGAGATTATCTAGCTCGAAAAAATCACAACCCGAATAACTCATAACCGAATAGCTCGACAACCCGAACTGATTGACCCAAATCCGAACGGATTGGCCCGATTGACATCCATACTTATAAATACTTGACAAACTCCAACCAAAAAGTGAGAGGATTAGAAAAACAAGGTCGAAACACCGTCAAATTGGTTTCACAACTACCAAGAGCACACAACGTTCTCGAACAAGTGAATCCTCGAAGTGTTGAATGATGACCTAGAGCTTAATTTCATATTTTACATTGTGCGTTATTGAACTCTCATCACTCAATATAAGTATACACTTCACATCATAGTATTTGAGTAAACTTTTAACAGTCTCTTCTACTGAAATGTTTTACTAATTATGACTTAGTGTAAAATCGATTTAAGTGTTTTATCAAGATTTTCAATAAGGCAAACAATAACCACCACATTCCGTACCATGATATTTATCAGTCTAACTAATCTGTTGGTTCACCTTTCAGTATGATCCATAACTATATCGCTTTTATTATCTTCCCTTTGTTGAATAATTATCAGTATTGATCGCCAAGTACTAATTATTATTATTATCCATCATTTATTGACTCACCAGTAAAAACGTCAAATATTATCAATTTTTTATTTTATTTTGCTGTAATTGATGTATTCCACCTCATACATCAATATATCTTTGCCAGAACCCAACACTTACTAATTCGACGAAATTAGTCAGAAGTGATTTCCTTCCCGATCATACAAGTTCTTTTATCTACGGACCATTTTTCCTATCCACGAACTTGGAAGAAAAAGACTGTTCATAATTAATAATTGTATTTCTTATTTTGTACATATTTTATATATTAATTTACCAACACATGGCTGGCATATAGTATAATGCTAAAATGTTTTAACTGCGTTAATTATATAAAGTTAGTTGAAATATTAATTTCATTCTCATTATGGTGCATTATTTGCATGTATCCTTTATAACAACTTTCTCGATCTATATATAATTTCAACAAAAAATTCAAATTATATAATCATACTTTCCTAAATAGAGAACTTATATAAAAAAAATTAAATAGATTTCAGTCTCACATCAAACTCATAATAGTTTCCACTTAATAGAGAATCTATATAAAATAATTACACTAATAAATTTTTTTCTAACCAAATACTTGTCTGATTTTACCATTAATCAATTATTATACTTATTGAAAGAAAACAATTAAACACGAACTTTTGAAAAAATATACTACTAGGATCAAGTGATTCCATTGTCTCTTTTTTATATAGCATATCTACTATGTCTCTATTCATTTTTTTTTCTCAGTTCTTATTTATTCTTATTTGTCCCTGACAAGTCACATCTTTTATTACATATTATTTTTTAATAAGATATTACATTGAGTAAATCTATATAAAAAATCACCCTACATATATTTTATATCACTAATTTAATTTGGTCAATTAATTATTTACTTGGTCAAATAAATAATTATATTTTTTACAGTAAATTTAATTTAATTTGGCTAATATTACTTTGGTCAATAATAAATTTCTCAAATAACATGAGCCAGTATGTTGAAACAATGAATCAAAGAATTTTGTTATTCTTATGTTAATTTTTATTTTGTTAATTTTGTAGTTCAACATTCACTTATTATAATATTTCACCAAATGAAAAAAATGTAATTTCATCAAAATATGTAATATCACCAAGCTTCATACTAGGCTCATGATTCACTTATGGTCTTTTAAGTTGCGAGGAGGTGATGTTTTCGAGTCAATAATGGCTTTCAAGCTTTGGGTGAGATAATATTCTAGTGGTGGTCTGTCAAGTTTCAAATGAGATCATGCTTAAAAGTTAGTGGACAACAAGCTCCAGACGAGATGATGCTTACAAGTTAATTATGTCTTTCAAGCTTTGGATGAGATGATGCTCAGATGTTAGGGCGGTCTATCAAGCATCATACGAGATTATGCTTAGAAGTTAGAGATGGTTTGTCAAGCTCCAAACTTCAGACAAGATGATGCTCACCGGTTAGTTTTGGTATATACCGATCTTCAAACGAGATAATGCTCAAAAGTCAATTCTTGTGTTTCAAGTTTTAGATGAGATGATGTTTAAAAGTCAGTTCTAGTCTTATAATCTTGAGATGAAATGATATTCACAAGTAAATCTTGATTTTTAAAGCTCCAGATGAGATGATGCTTATAAGTCAGACTTTCAAAAGTTAGATATGGTCTTTCGAGTTTCATATGAGCCGATGATTAAATGGCATATGTGGTCTTAAATTATTTCTAATGCATCATTTAAAAAATGAGTAAATGCATCAAATTATCTTCCATCATATTCTATGTCAAATTTACATATTTTTTTCTTCTCATTTTTTAAATCTTCAATCCCATTTCAACTTTGTAAGTAACTTTATTAAACGTAATATGAAGAGGTATTTGTTTTTTCACCCAAAAATTAATATATAACTGGAAAATGTACTTATGATTAATATTATGTGAATGGTACCACAAATCAAATTTAATCAAATTAAATTAATTAAAAAATAATTTTATATAAAAACTATTTCATATGATAAGACCATAAAAATAATATAAATTTATTATAAATAACGATGTAAAATGATTTTCCATCGAATTTTAAAGAATAAATGCTAGTAGTTGATAACAATATTAAGGGTGATTATATTGTGATAATTGAAAGTTGGTATTTGATAATAATATTAAGGATGATTTGAAAGTTGGTATTTGTCCGATTCGGATGGTGTATCGCAAATTCTGGTTCTTCTTCAAGAATATCGATTAATTTCATGATTTATTATCTGCTCCGGTCAAATATTTGATGGTTTTGACACACACACACACACACACATATATATATATATAGGGTCGCGTTATACTAAAACCACCTCTTATATGCATAACTAATACTTAATATCAACCATTGGATGAATAAATCTATGGACGAAATTACACCCTCACGAAT
>JAYDZE010448459.1:0-16286 GCA_034509125.1 Monilaria moniliformis
TTCTAGTACAAGAAATCCTATTGAGAATATTTGGTAAGTTTCCTATTTTTCCATTGATTCTGATCTTCTTTCCAACAGTTTGAATGTCTCTTTGAGTACTATGTAACTTTTCTCTCTTTCCGAACAACGAATTTTTTCTTGTAATTTTCTTCCAAGATTTAATTAAGGAAGAAAAAACCATGTAAAGAAAAAACCCAAAACGATATATATGTATATGTGTAACTAACGATGAGGTTGAATTAATATTCAAGGAAAATTACATATGTTGATCATGATCTTATTAAAGTCTAAGTAAATAAATGCTAAGCTCAGGAGGAGCAGTGCCAGCATTGTTGTCTGGGTTTAGCATGTAAAAAGCCTCCGAATCTGCAGAGCCAATGAGCCTCTCAAACTTGGACCTCATGTATATCACCTCTTCCTCGTCTCCCTCCACCGTCGCCGGCAGAACTCCGGCGCCCATCGATATCGGCTCCACCGCCTTCAATATCTTCCGCTCCTTGTCGCCGCATTCGATCCTCGTCGCCGTGCCGCACTTTACTCCGTTGTAGTAAGTCCTCCAAACGCGCTCTTCCAGTAATGCGAGATCGCTCTTCGTCTCTCTCTTCTCGCTCTCTAACGTGATGCGTATGGTCCCACATCCCATCTCCCTAACCAATCCTGACCATCCATCAATTTATTAGTCTCTTTTGGTTGTTGAATGAATTTCAAGTAACATCTATTCACATATAGAGAAGAGATTATGTAGATACCATAGTTTTAGTACTATATAGATCCCCTTATTTGTGCATAAAGTTAAACATAACAATGCAACAATGCATAATATTGAAAACAAAAAAATGCATATATATAAGACATTATATATGAAAAGATGCATGATTACATAATTCTTTATACACAAAGATACATGGGTATTATGGTACTATATGACATTGGCGGACACACGTGTAAGGGGGGAGGGGCTTAAGCCTCCACCAACCTCTTCATTTTTTTCTTTTTTCTACTGTTGTATTTGTTGAATTTGATGAAAATTATCTTCTGCTCTTACTAAGTTGCCGCTACTGAAGACTAAATTGCTAAAGGTTGGAGGATTAAGAAAAGCTGAAATTGCATAAAGAAAGGAAGAACAAAGAAACTTGACTGCAAAAGATGAGTTTGAGATAAGAAAAAAAGAAGAAAATAATGTTTAAAAGTAATTTTATATTAACCTAATCCGATATATATATATATGTTAAAAAAAGTTTTTGCTTATATTTTCAATGTGCAAGTAGTGCCACATTGCACATATTCTGTACTCAACTTGTATATGATAATTTAAGAAGTACAACGTTCGTTATAAACACAAACATTTCCAACATATTGACATACTATATAATGTATGCATTTCGCTAAATGTATCTGATTTTAATTAATTAGGTCGAGAGTGTGGAAATGTGCGTACATCCGTGCATGCAAATCTATATACTTATACATACATATTTTAAATTAATATTCTGACTAGCTTATACTCCCAACTTTTCAGTCATGATCTACCAATAATTTAATTTTATATATAGTTCCTACAACACTGATCATCAACTAAAAAATGTATTAATCAATTCAGACGCTAATTTCTTTCTAAATGATTAACTGTTTCGAGAGAGAAATATAAATTTGGTCCTCAGGATTTGTTAGTACGCAAGCAATTAACTTGCCCATATGTTTACAATTTGAACAAGTAAATTATAGTACTATTGCATGGTAACGTCGATTTATCTAGTGCACAAGGAAAATAGCAGCTACGCGAAAGTAGAGGCAAATTCAGAAGAAAAAAAATCTTTTATGGAACTATATTTTTTAAATTTTCTTTGATAATATATTTTTCAAACAATTCGACTAATTGATAGAAACTTTTGCATAACAATTTGATAAAAATATAAATAAATTTAAAATCCTATAAGATAAAATATTTTAAAAAGATCGAGGGCCGGGGTCATGTCGTCTGTGTGTCCCGACAACTGTGGATTGCTACCAGTGGCCGACACAGGGGATGCTTGGGGGAGCACCAACACCCCAGCCATCTTGTTGCAAAAAAATTCAATTTCAACTCTCTAAAATTATTTTTCTGCGCCCGCCCCGGTCGCTACGAACAGAAAAGAAAAATGACAATATTAGATACCTGTAATTGGTGTAGCGAGTTGGATAAGGAGCGTGGGGTCGGATTTGGGATCCTTTTGGAAGGAGAAATGAACGTGGCCGCGCTTGTTGCCGAAGAGGGTTCCTAACACCACTCTTTGATGCGAGTTTTTCCCGAATAATGATCGCAGCCTGAAAACCAGTGCCAAAGCATGCACTTTCTTACTGTTACTCCTTTCACCTTTTTCTCTGCAGTTTTTCTGTTTTGATTCTTCAGTCTTGGCACCTTCTTCTTCCTTGTTACTGATTTTGCTAGTCCACTGGAAATGCCTCTTGGAAGACTGCTCCACCTCTTTCTTGTTCACACTACTTGCCATAACGATTATGGGATTTGGGGCTTCTCTCCCTCTCTTCCTCCCTCCCTCTCTCTATATATATAGATATAGATTTCTAGATGCTAACAACGCCTTAGTTCAGTTATAAAGACGAGCTAACTGATCAAATGGACAGATATAGATATAGATGTGAGAGCTAAATTTTTTAAATTTTGAGTTTGAGATTTTGAAAGAAAACTTTCCTTAATAAACTCGGTGATGGGATTGTTGTACGACAATTCATACAAAATAATAATTTGACAATTTTTAATTAAGAGAATTAAAAAAAAAAAATCTGTTGTTTGGTGGGGGCGCTTAAGCAACCCCTTGGCTAGCTCCACTTGGGTCCGCCAATGGATATAAATATAACTATATAAGGGATTGTTTTCGCGAGAACTACATTTTTCGTCTATACTCGCCATGATATTAATTGCACTAAAAAAAACAGAATTTTTGACCTCAATGGGATTCGAACATAGATGATGCATCCATCTAGTAAAATAATGTATTTACCCTATATTTTTGCGATCGAATGGCTGAAAATAGTTATTCGTTATGATACTACTTAAAGATTATTTAAATATTTTCTCTAGATTTAGATATAGATACTGACAAGTGACAAATACTTTAATTTAGTTATAAAGAGGAGCTAGGTGATCAAAGGGACAAATAATGCAATATGATGGCTCCGGCTCCTTTAGTAAAGGAGATCATCAAGTTGGTAAAACTAAAATGAAATTGATTCTTGTTTCTCTTTCTTTACACAATATAATATTTTTCTTTAATGTTCTTTTTCCAGTTTTGTAGACTTGTTTGAACAAGAGTCAGAAAAGGATAAGACAAAATGCTCCCACTGCCGAAAATAAAACAAGGAAAGATTAGGTTTTGAAGCAATAGAGAGAAAGCAAAGGAGACAGGATGTGTTGTTTCACTTTCTGGTGGGCCAAAGTCTGCCAAAGCAGTTCCTTTGGATTTGGGAAATACGAAAGGGAAATTCCTTGAGTGACACTTTTTTGACTAATATCATTATTTTGGAACTCATAGATACATTAATTGCAAAAATCGTAGTACGACATTTATTTGATTTGGCTTTGAGAAAAACAAGGTTACTTATACTCTTTCTCCTATTTTTGTTTGGGATCATTGCAAATCTCAATCATTGGTCTAATTTCCAACGCAAACCTATAATTACATATTGTATTATTTTTAGTATGAAAATTGGAGTACAATCGCTACATGATCTGCTAACTAATTGTTGAGCAAATGTAGCTGATGGTTCATAAATTTATAGTTCAATCGTTATCATTTTTTTTGGGTTATGGAGCCTCAAGAGTATTGTACTTGTATGTATGAAGCCTGAAGAGTATCGTTGAGTAAATGTAGCTGATGGTGTATAAATTTAATTTAGAATCAGCTAAAACCAACTAGCTTAAGTAAATATACAAGTAGACAACGAAATGCAACTCAATTGGTAAGTCGTTTTCCCTCCACACCAATAAATTGGGGGTTTGAATCATCACGGAGAAAAATAAGAAACCATTATAAATTCTCTTTAATTAAAAAATAATAATTATACAATTTCACTGTGGATGTTTCATTCGTTAGGTATCAATGTAACTTGTCCCAGCATAAGGAGGAACTGAACCATGTTTAGTGGATTAATTCCCAGCGGTTTATAGCTAAAACGCTGAATTTGTACAATGAAATAAAATTCTGGCGTAGAAATCATTATAACACATCAACCAAGAGATGTCAAAGTGCAATAACCAACAGTATACTCATTCTATCATTGACTAAGTGTTCTATTTCAAAAGTTCATGTAAAAACAATACTATCTCCGTCCTGTAAAAATAGTCATATATAGGAGGAAGTGATAGAGTTTTAAGAAATATATGTGAGAATATTGTGATGGTATTATTAATGGAGAAAGGAACCCACATTAATTATAGTATTAATAATAATTAATTGTAAAAATAGTGGACCATTTATGATAGGATATATATATAAATAAGCTCATATATTGAAAGTAATTAATATGTTGTAGAGTAATGTATATAAATTGAATGACTATTTTTTGTAGATGTTTGAAGAAGGAAAATTAGATCTATTTTCACAAGACGAAGGGAGTACTAAATTACCAAATTTATCCTTATTATTTTTTCAATACCACTATAAGTTTACAAACACTTCATCTTCCCACAATAATTAGGGATGGAATGTCAAATTGTCAAATTTATCCTTGCTATTTTTCAATATCATATAAGTTTATAAACTCTTCATGTTCACACAATAATTAGGGATAGAAGGAATCAATTGTCTACTTGGGGCACATTTTTTTCCTTCATTTATGTGACATTATCTATTGTATATATAGTTGAAAAACATATGGCAATTCGTAAGAGTTTGAAATTGCCAAATGTGATTATATATCTTCTTTATATGAACCTTAAATACTAAACTCTTAATATTGATACATCAAGTGGTGAATGTCTTCTCTATAAACAGATGGGTTTAGAGATCAAGCCCCACTACTCTCCTTCTCCAAGTTAAAAAGAAATACTCCGAGATATCAATCATCCAAAAATGCAATATAAGATGCACACTCCAAAGCATAGAGGGGCCCAAATTGCATGTTTTGAAGGCTAGAGATACTTGTTTGAGAACAGAGGGAGTAGTGATTGGTGCAAGAGCTACACGCAATCATCTTTCTTGCCTAACACACAAGCCCACTCCAAGCAAGTGCTAGGTTACTAAAAACAGTAGCAAATACCAATACATGCCTCCCGCGCAACACACATAGTGCAGGTGCTACTATTATTTTTGTCTACAATATTATGCTAGACCAAAAAGATAAGTATGGACAATCTTGAGAAACAATTTTAATTACAGATAAATCTGTGTATAGATACAGTACACTGAGTGCTTAGCTTAAATTGAGCCACAACGTTGCTCCCACGAGCATTTTGTACACAATACGACAAGAAAGATTGAGTCCTGAGAGAAGAGTGTCCTAGCCTAGTAATTGGTCGAGAAACTAAATGAGTTAGCTGTTTGCACTTGGTTGGGTCTCAGGGTCCGACTGCTTGGGACCCGAGGCACCTCCATTCATCCGAGCACGTGCCTCGGCAAACATCCTCTGCTGCTCTGCCAATGCTTCTTCTTCAGTCATTTCAGTTCCGTTGCTCCATTTCCCACTTCTCATGGTGTCCTGTACCCATCGACAGTTGGTTACCATGCTATGACCCTTACAAGCCGTCAAGCATTATGTGGTTGATGGGCACTAGCTAAATGAGAAACCTCAAAATAGAGGGAATGGAACCAAAGCATGATAGATTTTTCTATAGCATATCTATATTCAAATTGAGTCACTGTATCCCCCACAAACGTTTTGAATCTAGAAGCCTTGAAAAAATGAAGACACATATGAAGCATATCACGGCATATTAAAGGTGCAATAATAGCATTCTGGATTAGGAATTTTCTTATACATGTAGGGAACTTTGCTAAGCAGTGTGTGATATTATAAGACCTTATATGTTTGATTAAGACATCTTTTACTATATAAGGTATGAATGTTATGTTTGCTCAGATGTATAAAAATACCTACACAAAATTTTTGATTTTTTTAATTCATACAATTTCTTAGAGAATTCATAAATGCTCCACAGTGAATTTATACATGCTCCATGACCACGAATTCATGCAACAAGGTAATGAATCCACTATAGATCTTCATGATCACTAAGTGCTGTAAATGGTTTCTAGTTCATATTCTAAAAGTTGTTTTTATTTCTAGATCACATGTTTAATTTATTGTTTACTTGGATGTAATAAATTAATATTGTGTCATGCTTATATTTTGCATCATGCAGAATCACATTAGGTGGTTAATAGATACCAAGTCATTGCAAGGCTTTGGCTTTTGAAGCAAGCATTAGGTTTCATTAATAACTATCTTCCTCTTATCATATGGAAAGAACAAGCCCATATAGTAAATCTACCGGCAGTATTGTCCGTGTGATCTGCAATGCGTGTGAACCTAATCAAGAGAGAGATAGAGAGAGGGAGAGAGAGTAAGCTTACTATTGTCTCAAGCCTGTGCTGCTCATATGCAGCATAAACTTCTTCAATATACTCCCCGAATCCAAGAACCTGAAACCAAAGTTCCAATAGCCATTAACAACTACATAGTGTCAGAATTACTAAAGAGTTGTAAATTCACACCTTACACCCCAAATATTCACAAATCAGAAGTTTTACATACATATTCAGTTTCACAATCAAATCAAACTTCCTTTCAATGCACTAGAGCATCAAACTACACTATCAGGAAACCGTACTTGATTTAATTGCCGCTATAAAAACTGCTTCAGAAATAGATAGCAAGTTAGAAAGAAGAAAGAGGAAGCCATAAGACCAGAGGAAAAGAAGGCTCAGGACCCCATAAATGATCAAGTCAATTAAAAGCAACCTCCTTGTTTCATACTTCCTCACAAATCGAAAGGGAAGACATCATTGCAACAAGGACAAATGGAACATCCATATAAAATAAGAGATTTCACAGCGTAACCTAAGTGGTCAGTTCAACCACATCATGCTATATTAACATGTAAATTATACTCTTCTGGAGTATCTTAATACGTGAATTTACAGTGTTCCAAAGTTTTCAAAACCTTTAACCCCAATGGTTTCCCGAGTTCTTTTACTTTCCTATATACCACCATCAAGAAATTTCCTAGAATCTATGCTCAAGATACTTTACCATATTGTTCATGTGACAGTTTTTCTGCCTTGGAACAGTATTACTTTTTTTTCCCCTATAAATGATCAATAATGGTTCCTCATTTACCCTTATGGTGACTCGAATCCCTGACCTATTGGTTGGAGGGAAAGTGTCTTAGCTACTAAGCTGCGCTTTATCGTTTATGGATCAGTATTACTTAACATCAGTACACCTTACAAATCAAAAGATAGAAGTAACATGCCTCAGTTTCCTCTCGTGATGCTATTTTCGAGTTCTGCAATTGCAGCAGCATATATTCTGTTGATACACATTTTGTATTCAAAGCGATGGAGAATGAGAAACATAATACAACTAGTCTTTTCCATATGCTAGTGTAAGTTCGTCAAAGTAAAACAATTTATCAGCCCAAAACATTTCACCCGAAAAAACACCGAATTCCACAATCATTACAAATTCCAACAAAAAAACTCTTAAATACTGCAGTAAAGCAACTTAAACATTTTCGTGTATATGGTAAGGAAGAAGAAAAGTGATAAAGAATATTATTGTGTAAGGATCAGAAACCTCTAAGGCCTTGAGCACATGTTCTGGTGCAATTGTTCTTTTATCTTCTCTGTTACAGACTTCATTGGATTCAGATGAAATAAGATTGATAAACTCTGCAAGAAGAAAAAACATAATATTCATTTTACCATCAGACATGAAAGTGGCACCTCATGCTAAGATCAGTTAAGGAGACTTCTTAAGACAGGACTGAAGTGAAAATAATACTATTAAATCCATTCTAATATGTGCAAAGTTAAGAGTGCAGTGATGCTTCTATCAATAATAAGCAATAAGCCATATAGGATAACATCCAGAAGAAAACAGAAAACGTAAAACAAATCCACTATTGCGACCAAGCCGCACGTCTGCTAAATCATAATTACTTTGTGATAGATCGATAAAATATAGGATTGAGTATTTAAAGTATAAGATGGTCAAACAAGCTCAAATTTAATCAATCCATCAAAATCCATCAAAGTAAACACTAAACAGTGGATTAACTTGGATTATTTCCTATCGCTCAAAGTAAATGCCCCCTAAATGTATGAGCAACAGCAAAAAGTAAATTAACCAATGAACCTCTCAATGCACAATAAGTACTGTTACGAACAAAATAGTAGACTTAGATACAAATAGGCCGAGTCAAGCACTTAAGCTGTGAAGGGGTATTGAAGGTGGTGTACAGGAAAGGTAATGGACCTAAAGCATAACCAGAATTCTAGGTATACGAAGTACATACATTAAGGACTTTTATTACATACAAAACTGACCAAGTCCATGCCTCAAATGGGTGGGTCTATTTTGGAGGGATTTTAAATGCATATGATGACCTTATGATGTATCTGGAACAGAACAAGTCGGCACCTCAAATGGTAGAAGGAGAAGCTATTCTAAATATATTTAAATGCCTATGGTGTTTAAACCATAATGGTGCTAATTAGCTGCAAATCTAAGCTTGCAGTACATTGTTATTTCCGTCTAATTTTGTTGGTTCTCTTCAGCCTAGTGATATCAATTAGACTTCAATCAAAAAGACCTCAAATTTTTGTGGTTATTTCTGTTGGCTTGTTAATTATTGGACTCTTACATGGGCGGGGAGTTGGGACTATTTATATGCTTTATTTCAGATGTGATTTTAGTTATTAGAAGTTAGCAAATGATTTTCTGCTTGGGCAGGTGCAAGCTTGAGAATTTTGACTCATTATTCCTCGTTCTTTCTTTATTATGTTCAATTGTGTTGTCGTCACCCTTCACTCTCTCAGCTAATCACTTAGTTCCCAAGCTACTTACATCTTACTTTATCAGAATGGTCTCCTAAAATCAAATTGGCACTCCTATAATCCTATTGGCTACCAGAATCAAATTGGCTCTCTTCCTTTCGCTTAAGTTCCTTCCTTAAGAGTCGCAAGAAGAAGCAACACCCAACCCCAACAAAGTAATCAAGTTCCATAAATTGCAATAAGTATAACGATGATTTTTCAATCTTATATAAAAAGTTGTTTGGATACTTTCTAGACCATCTGATTTGCATTTAGGTGTGGTAATGATCAGTCTAGTACTTCGTTATGGCCTTAGCACATATTTTCATAGGAGAAGTAGTTGGAATCCACCTAATTATATACGCAACAATAACAACTAAAACTTCCTAGATGTCCATTCTCAGAGTTTTATGTTTGTATATACTGAAATCCCACCACATCAATACTATATAAAAGAATTACATATTCATAACCATAATTTCATTCAGAAATTGATAGCATGCACAATCAGACTACTGCAATTCATAATAAATGGTAAACAGATAGTTACTGATTTTACAGCCTGCATGGCCTAGTTATAATATAACTGGGAAAATCATCCTGATTAGCATAACTAAGAAATACAAGATAAATAAGAATGAGTCCAGGCTACACACCTACACAGCACTCAATTAAAAGATCTTGAGCATCTCTAGCAACACGAACATCTGGAGGTAGCATCTCCTTGATGATTTTTGTCATTGTCGCTGAAAAGGAATTATTGTTGTTATTTACAAGTTAATAAATGACTGAGTCCATGTAAAATTGACCAAGTCTGTATACATTCATTCGTTTGCTCAGAAACAAAAACAACAAGAAGACAGTTGCTCAGAAACCAAAATCCATACAGCTGAACCTACCCACAATATCAGCAGTCCTGCTATATTAAAGACCTTAAAAGCAACACTCCCTCCATCCCCCAATAAGTGTCCTATTTCAAAAATGAATTTTGTCCCTAAATATGTGTCCTATTTCAAAAATCCAAAGTAAAATATTACAACACATCCCATGTTACCCTTATAATCATTACAAGATTCTTACTTTTTCAGTATTCCAAGAAACAATTAGAGTAACGAGTGTAAAATTAGCACTCTCCTTGATATGTGTGTTTTGAGGTCATGGGACACTTATTAGGGATGGCGGGAGTGTTGTGTAAGCATTCTGGAATAAGATATTGCACCAGACACTACAAAGGAAGACAGCTAATCTAAAAGTATCGATGGACAAACATGTATGAGATTTGTCGTCTTTATTATTAGAAATTTAAATCACTCTCCAGAAATTTAAATCACTCTCCGTAGATGTAGGAGGACATAATGGTATCTAATAGTACAAGCTGCTCATATGGTTTGATTGCAAAAATTAACTCTATTAAGGACAAGTCATTAGAAAAAACAAACAAAAAGAAACTTGGTAAAACATATAACACAAATCTCCCCTACAATGACAGAACCAGGTGTGTGACTGCTACCAGCTACAGGCGAAGCTCAAGAAAGCATACTAATCAACACTGTAAGGCACAGCTGACCCATGGAAAAAGCACGGAAATTCTAACCCTACATCAAGTAAAGACGATTGTGCAAAATTTAGACTTTTCCAACACCTTACTCCATTTCAGAATCTTAAACCAATATATGTATCTATTTTCAAACGTGAGGATATAGGAAGATGTTTATCTGACTTTAAAATATCTTTTTTCGAATTTTTTTTATAGAATTCATGAAAACTCATAAAAAATTGGGGCAAAATTGAATTGCTACAGGCGAAAGGGGAAACCTTTCGGAAGGGAAGCATCCTCTTTCGTTCGGCCAACAATGTCCATAGGTTCCATTTTCACCTTAAAAAACAAAACGAATCGCAAAGTAAATTCATACTCAAAGATCATCAAAAATAGGTAATTGAAGGACAGAATAAACGAATTAAGCTTCGCGTTACCTGAGAATGAAAGGCGGTGAATCTACAAGGTCACGACGTGATACAAATGAGAAACGATGTTTTTCCAAGTGATATCAACCGATAGAGAGATGTAACGTAGTTTGCCGGCGTCGGAGGCGGTGGCTCATGGCAGATTTGAGATAGAGTGAGTCAGAGAGAGGAGAGAGAGGGGTTCCTCCTGACAGGCGACTAGGGCAAAGATTTCACCGGACTAAGTCAGTCAAGATTCGCCACGCGCTAACCCTCACGTGTTGCAACTTAATAAAGGTGTTTTGTGACCGACTGTTCACCAAAATACACTTGATAAAATTTGTGATATGTTAGATTTGAATATCTTTTCAAATTTATTAGATATGTTCTTGCAAATATTTATTTATTAGATTGTTAAATTTCTTTTTTATGTTTCTATGTAACATTTTTTTTAATTCTCGTATGCTTACTTGGAACGTGAGATATTACTAATATTATTACTCCTTCCATTTCGGTAAAGATATCACACTTATGGATGACACGAGATTTGTTTAGGGTGTCTAGTAATGTGAGAGAAAAAATTGTTGGTTGTATTAATGATCAGAGAGAAAAAGTTGTTTATAATGTAAAAACTTTTTAAATATAGCAGTATGACATCTTTAATGGGATAAACTAAAAAGAAAAGGCTTTCACTCGTACTCGTTAAGAGCCAAACAAGCTTTGATTTTTTTTTTTCTATTTAATTTTTGTGAACTCTATTTAATGTGGAAAATTAGTATCCGCACATAATTTGTTATTGTCTATGTGTGTTTAGGAGTGATGATGTGGTCATGTAGGAGTTAATCAAATCCGAAACAGGCTGAATATAGAGTTTTTGGATAACCGACACCGAGTGATGGCGGCGATATTTGGGTTATACCTGCTAATTGAATTCAGTAACCAAATCAGTTATACGGACATAAAAACTAATAAAGTAATAGAATATTTGCCCCGTAAAATTCGTTGGGCTAAAATTTCAAATTACTTATCCAACAATCTATAAGCACTTGTTGTCTTATTGATATAATAGTACCTGGATATTATAAATCTAGCTTTAACACATTAATCTTTGTTAATTAAGGTTTAATATGCTTAGTTATCGTTTGTGAAGCCTATAAATCAAAACAGAATCGGATTCTGACTCTCGAAAGTTTAAAAAGCTAGCTACTATTCTATATCTGATTACAATAAGATTTTATTAAAATTTGCCCAGCCAAAACTGAAATCAAACTCTAAGGCCTCGTTTGATAGCCAATACAAGATTAGTCATGACTAGATTAAAAATAAGATATATTATCTTGTTGAGGTAAGATTATATATCTTGGCTAGGTGTTTGGTAGATCAGATAAAAACTCATGATTTCATAGTTTAGTGTTTGATAAGCTTGTTTAAAATCCAGATTAAAAATAACCAGACAATTTTACCCTTATTAAAAATTTAAAATTACATTTGTATCCTCTGGCTATCCTAAGTACAATTTAAAACATAGATTTTACCATTTTCTTTCTAGTTACCCAATATTTTATCTCCCGCCGCTAAAACAAACTTCGAGCAAAAGAGATGAGATTCCAAATAATTGTTTTCATAATTTAATTTTAGTATAATATTATTAGTTAGACTTGATTGTATGTAAATGCTATAGAACAAACTTAAGAAGAAAAAAAAGGAAAGGAAAAACAAGACAAAAACAACTCCACATACATTGACAAAAGAATGTTGTTTATATAAATCCTCATCAATTATAATATACAACATTAATACAACAATTCAAGAGACTATAAGGAACACCATACAATCATCAATGAGAAAACATCCCAAAAGAAGTGAAATGCAAAGCAAAACCTGTTGAACTTAACACTCCTTGTAGAAATGCTTCAAACTTGACACTCCTTGTAGATCCCACATTATTCGACAAACTCTCTTCGACTAATGGCGTTGTGGCAAGCTCAAAAGAAGTCTCAGCTAACAAATCTTCCATCTTCGCAACTAGGGCCTCAAAAGAGTCCCTCATTTCAGAACCCTCAATCCCATTTTCTAAAGAGAGATCAACTCTTCACCCAACAAACACTCGGGCGATTCATCATATCTTTGGTTAGTAAACTTAGACGATCCAACGCATACTAAATCAGGAGATGCCAATGAAAATCCCAATGCTGAATGGCCTAAAAATAAAGGCTGTTAACCCTATGCAACGAAAAGAAAAATATGAAGAAAGTTGATAAAGGCATTCTTAAATCATGATTTTCAGAAAGTCTAATATTTCTTCTATAAGAAAAATAACCATAGAAAAGATGTCAAATAACCAAACAAATGAAGTCTTGATCCAATATAGCCGAATCCACTTTAAATGAGACTAAACTGCCAAAACTTATGTATCCAGCCTGCCCCAATTCTAAGATATATTGAAACTCAGTCATTCTGATAACCAATGTATTCAGTTCAACAATCTAATACAAAACATATCATCACTACCAGATTAGCTAGATGTTATTACAGTAGTGGCATATAACTAAAAGCAACACTAGCAGTTCGACCACATTAATGAAGTTCAAGATCAAAATGAGAGAGGCTATGCAAGATTTCAGTACCAAGTGGGTCAGAGAGACACCTATAGATGCGCCACGACCTCCAATTGACCAACCACAATATAGAAAAAGAAACAACTCCAAGAACAGAGAAAAGGGACCCCGAAATTATGCATGCCAGGATCAACTAATGTTCCTTCTCCATTTCGTCCCCCCTTTTATCTCAACTACAGGCACAATAAAAACCCATCAGGTTAGTAAATTAATCCAATTTTTTTAGAAAAAAAACCATTAATAAAATCCAGAAAGAAAATAAAATCGACAAGTTCAACTCGCACGGGCGTATTCAAATTGGGAAGTAAGAAAACAATCCTCAACTTTGGGAAGCATAAAATCAATAAATAAACAAAATCCTTAAAACAAGTACACAAAGCTCACCTATTCTGGAAAAATTGAGTCAAATCCCTCATGATTTTAGCTCAAAAAGCTATAGCCTTTCAGCACAATGTCCTTCCCCACCATAATTAGTTGGTGATAGGGTATAGGGATGGAGGCACCGCCATGGCAGATCCATGCCCAAGTCGGGAAGAATGGCGAGGGTAATGCAGGAAAATTGACACCAATCGGGTTGTGAGAATCAATGCAGATTACCAATCGCACCATTTTGGTGTGATTCATAATCTGGATGCCATGTCACTTTTAACACGGGCCCTAGCGGGCTTCAGCACAAAAACGGGCTTTCTAAATATACTATTTTGCCTATCAAACACACATATTAGCCTAGATAAAGCCCTTATCTTGGCCTTATCTAGGCTATCAAACACACCCTAAAAATAGTACCCACAATTTTAACTTCATAAAGTGTGTTCTGATATGAAATCGCAAGTCTCAATCAATTTCTACAATTTATAAAGTCGGGAAAAACATGACGTTATGTTTTTCCGCAAATCGGGAATAGATATCGACCTAACGGTCATCGATGCTTCATATTACTTTTGGACACGAGTAAAATAACCAAATTTTAGAATCAAGAAAATAACTAGATTCAAGCAAAAAGAAATTAAATAAGTCTAGGATTCGAAAGATTTTCCAATGATATGTGGCACGTACTATAAGTTTCGCTGAGGTGAGAGAACAAAGCCTTTATAGAAACGAAAATGTGGCATGGGAACTTAGGATTTTTTTTTTCTTTGAAACTGACAACTTAGGAACTTTAAATAAAGAACGAATTCTAAAAAAAAAAAGATAACTTGACCCTCGATGCTCGGACAAGAGCATAGTTTATTTTAAATAAAAATAGACTAGTAATACTTTCCAACAATGTATGCCACGTCTCCTAGCTCGAACAGACGAAAAACTGTCAAGCAGACTATTATGTGTAATATAGTTGACCCGAAATTAGCGAGAGTGTTGGGTTCAAATCGCGCAAATGTGTGGTGTAGTTATCCCGTCTATATGCAGCATAATGGTTCCGCATTCGTGCAGTATGGTGCTTTAATTGTTATACTCTATACCACTTGTAATTTAAAAAAAAAATCCTAAAGCCTAATAACCTTCAAAGCTAGCTATTTTAAGTTCAAATTGGTCTAGATAACTGTATAACTCAGCTATCAAGAATTCAGAGAAGAAACAAAATTTCCTTTAAATGAGATAAAGATTTAATAAAATCGAGTGCAAAACCCTAATTTCTAAAATGTTTCAATTTTCGTCGAACAACGATCTTTTTTCTTATACGTATCTAATCTCATTTCACAATTAAGATCGAGCGTGATAGTCGACTTAACTTAACTGCTCTGATAAAATTCGCAAAATCGGACCAGTCCGATAGTCTGACCCCATTTGTCTGGGTAAATGCTCGAAAAAAGTCGGGCTGATCGAATTTTCGAGCTAAAAAGTCTGATATTTTTGGGCTAAAAATATACTACTATATATAATCTAGTATAGGTTAGTACTGCCTTATTTACAAAAATATCATTAATTTAATAAAATAAATGTCATATTTGACCAAAAAGTATCGTTTACCATTAAAAGTAGCATTAACAATATTAAGAAATATCATTTATTATTTACTAGACCAAAAAGTTCAGTATTAAGAAAATTCCCATCTGGTACGAAGAGAAGTATAATTTTCATTGAAGGAAAAATATCATTTAATATAAAAAGAAATGTCACATAAAGAAAAGTATTATTAATATTGTGGAAATGTGTCATTTATCACGAATAAAAATATCACTTCGTATGAAGAAAATTATTAATTACGTACAATGAAAAAGAGTATTACATAGTAGTGTGAAGCAGGTTATGATAGAGTAGCTAGGCGTACATCACTTGATATGACATGAAGAAATTTATCATTTAGTATTAACAGTTATATTCTTTTTAGGGCCCTTTTGGTAGCCCTTATAAGTTAAATAAACCTGCTAAATCAAAGCCCAACAGTAGTATTTGGTGTGTTTGGTACACCATGTGAGGCCCATGTTTCTAAACTCGGCCCGTCTCGGTCCGCGTGCAGAGCACTGTTATTACATGTTATAGCCTGACTAATTAACCCACCCCACCCCCTCGGTTAAGCTATCTTGATGGCTCCTTTTCCCATGCTACCCTTCTCATTCCCATTCCCATTCCCGTTTCTCTCTCTCTCTGTGTCGCACAAAAATTTCAGCCCACGATTTAGACGGTGGTGACCGTCTTTCTTGTTCGAAGGAGAACACCGGTCGCCGCATCTTGGCGGGGCAAACCCTCG
>JAYDZE010448570.1:0-16285 GCA_034509125.1 Monilaria moniliformis
AAAGGGTACAAATGTAATTTTGGCAAAAGCAGCGGATTAATGATTATTTACTGCATATAATTCTAATGATATTCGTTAGAATGTTTAATGATTATTTGAGTGCATAACTAATGATATCCCAAATCATTAATATCAATTAATATTTTCAGTTATTAAAAAACCGAAAATTATGGAAAGAGATTTGATTTCCAATCTTTTCGTTATATATCGAAACAACTGTGATTTATGGGCTGAGATTCTATTTCCAATCTTTCCGTTTTTAATTGTTCGATCATTGAATTTTAAATTATAATGACGTATTCATCATATATTGATGATACATATCAAAAGCGATAATGATACATATCAAAAGCGATAATGATACATCATTATTTAAATTGTAATGTTGTATACATCATATACTAATGATACATATAAAAAACAATAATGATATATTATTCTTGATCACTACTAGTATTAGGACGAATCACTGTCATTAATAGTGACTAATATTATCATTATCCTTATAAGATTATATCATTAAACTTATTGGAGAATATCATTTTTTTCGTCGATTTATTTATATCATTAGTTATCCACATACATATCATTACTACGCATCATTTATATCATTAGTCCAAATTAAATTACAATTGACTAAGTTTATGAATACTGCAGATACTGTATCAATTTTTCCGATTTTCTCGCCACCTTTCATGATTAACCGCCAACTTATAACTTGTAAAGACTGATTTACCCTTTAATGATATTGTGTTAGACCTTTTAATGATACGATTTTTTCTTAAAATATGAACCATTGATTTCGAAATCCTAGGGCCCAAATTGATTTTTAGTTATGTATTAAGGATTGGTTCTTATTCTAATGCACCCCTATAATACATATATATAACTAATATATCAACACATATAAATTATAGTAGGACGATGAAATTATGTTAGTTTAATTCGATAAATTATAATAGTATAGTTGTATTAATTGTTATGTATCACACTACGCACCTTCTAAATAGAGTACAAATGACATATATTTGAATAATAAATATTAGACGCATACGTTATTAAAGAATTTGATTTTAAAGTATATACATGTAACATACTTCCTCTGCAGAAGAAAATAAAATCAGGGATATATAGAAGACGGAGAGCGTATTATTTACTTTTTCTTGATTACTACAATAATTATTTGAATTTGTATATATTTTAAATAAATAGTTGTCTCCATATCGATGATATCTCATTCACTCATGCATGATCTCGTCATATCTTTAATCTATTACCATTTTCTCCAATCTCCAATAATTTGAGTATAGATTTTATCAACAACGTTGTGATATGAATATCAAAACGAATTAAATAGTCTCGTGAAGATGTTTCGTTTGACGAATTAGATAGGACTTAGTCTCATTATATGTTGTTTGATTATGTGAACTCAGCCTAATACTTAGTCTTGGGATTGTACTAATGCCATTAATCTTATTTTATAAGTCTTAATCTTTTTTATAATAAAATTAATCTTGAATAATCTCAAACTAATTCAATTTTGAATAGTCCCGGATGAATTAATTAATTTTATTTTATTTATTTATATAAAAACAAGAATTTGGAATTAGAGATTTTTGAGATTCATACATTGGTCATAAACATTAAGTAATTTATTTATTTATTTTGTAATACAGGAATCCTGTGATTTTGATAAATTGGGATTTGGGTTGTTTTTCCAACTCCCAATTCTAAACAGGGGGGGTGATAGATTTCCCCCAAATTCAGGGGCTACGTGCAGATTCACCCAACAAATGCATATGCCAATGCTCGATGCCTAATAATATAAACTATTACTCTCTCGTTACGACAATAGATGTCCCATTTGGGAATGGTACGAGTTTAAAAAAATGTAAAGTAATGTGGGTGAAAAAGTTAGTGAAATATGAGTATCACTTTTCTATATTAATTTTATAATTGAATAAAAGTGAAATAAATTAGTAGATTATAAGACTCACTTACCAAAAATAGTAAAAGTCAAATGAGACATGTAATAGCAGACGTCTCGAAATGGCAAAATGAGATTTCTGATGACGGACGAAGGTAGTATTATTCTATTTTCTCAGAAGAAAATATTGGTTTTTATTATTTTATAGTGGTAAGTTACCTGATTTCAGCTTTCTTAGTGCTTTTGTCCTCTAATTAAATTTCAAAATGTGCTTTAGCCGCCTAATCAAAATCTCGAGGTGAGAGTAGGCTAAAGAATTCGGCTGAAATCACTAACTTTATGACTAATCAAGCCTGCCAAATGTTAAATAAATTCACCAAAAATTTAGTAATATATATTATGTGGTTTGAAGATTTATACACTTCAAAAAAAGAATTTCAAAATTGATTTAAACAAGTAATGAAAAAGTATATATATTTCACCCTATATTCAACTGAGACGTTAGACTTTGAATCGTAAATTAAATTGTTTTATAACATATAATACTTATTACATTTTATTACTGATAGTAGTAATCTGTAATCGTTACCCAAAATGCATACTAGGAAACTTTGCTCATGTATAACATATACATTTTATTGAATTTTTGTGTTAACTTAGCCTACAACAGTGGCGGATCCAGAACCAAAAAATGGAGGAAGCGAAATAAAATAATAAAAAATTAAATATAATCTTCAATCCGTTCAAAGCTTTCGCTTCTTCCTACAATACGTCAATCTCTCTCTTTCGCTTACTCTCATACAATCACACTTCTTTTTCTCGGTTTCTCTCCTACAAATTCGGTCATCAGGACGGAGGGGCGACCGAGGAGATTTTAGACGACCCTAAAAAAAAATTAACCGTCGGAATGTTGACAGACCCCTCCCGATTCCCTACATACGCCACTGGTCTACAATGAAGTCATCTATCATCAATGTGGTCAATTCTGATTCTGATTTTTTTTTTTTTTTTGAAAAATTAGGGGTGGGTTTAGTTATTTAATTTATTATAGATTACGGATATATACTAGCTAAATAAGTCGCCCTAGTGTTAGCACGTTGTATGCTTATTCAATTGGACTGTACCAAATTCATGCAAGTGGTGGACTAATTAATCAATTCAAAAACTCAAACTTTACGACAAGACCAAGAATTATGGTATCATATAAATGATTATATATCATTTTCTCGAAAGATATTGTGAACGCTGATAGTATAATCGATTTTATACCAAAATAGTTTATCACAGAACCGATTTTGTCAAGTTGGATACAAATCAATTAATTGACAATAAACAAATGATGAAATGAATTAATCATGGTATCATATAAATGATTATATATCATTTTCTCGAAAGATATTGTAAACGCTGATATTGTTAATGGATATATGTGATTACTTTACAGCTCGTATCCTTTATAATTGAAGAATATTGTAAATATTGATACTTTGAAAAGAAAAAGAAAATTGCTTAACACCTTTAAAATCTAAAAAGAATAATCCATAAAATAATATATGACAAAAGAAGATAACAATCTTCGAATTGATTATAAGGCTTTTATTGGCACAACTTGCAATTCAAGCAAAGCGGCAACCCAACCCTTTCATATCATCAAAGCAATAAATCCGATTTCCCCAAACTACCCCTCTCTCAGCACAAAACCCCCAAACCCTGGAGGGCATACATGGTTGATAAAACAGTCCCTCCCAAAATATTTGCATTAATTGAGGAAGCAGAAATCATGCATGGATGTCTCATGATTTTCTCTCTCCTCCCCTGCCTCCATAAGTACCTATCTCTCCCTCTCCTCCCATTGCTCCATCCCCACCTCAAACAAATAAAATAAAATCCCAGAAGCCAAAATCCAACATGGATTTGACTTGCATTGCCGGTCTCTTTCTACTGGTGGCGAGCTACACCGAGGCAAGAATCCCCGGAGTTTACTCCGGCGGCGGGTGGCAGGCGGCGCACGCCACATTCTACGGCGGCAGCGACGCCTCCGGCACCATGGGTATGCACGCACGCCTAATCTATTAAAATTGAACACATTGATTTTGAGCGACGTTACTAACTAAGTATATGTGTATCGGTGCTTGGGGGGATGCAGGGGGGGCTTGCGGGTACGGAAACTTGTACAGCCAGGGGTACGGCGTGAACACGGCGGCGCTGAGCACGGCGCTGTTCAACAACGGGTTCAGCTGCGGGGCGTGCTTCGAGATCAAGTGCAAGGATGTGCCGCAATGGTGCCACCCGGGCAGCCCCTCCATCTTCATCACCGCCACCAACTTCTGCCCCCCCAACTATGCCCTGCCCAACGACAACGGCGGCTGGTGCAACCCGCCCCGCCCCCATTTCGACCTCGCTATGCCCATGTTCCTCAAGATCGCCGAGTATAGGGCCGGCATTGTGCCCGTTTCTTACCGCCGGTCAGCCCCCCTTTCTTTCCAATTATAATGCATAATTATATACCGAAATCTGCACTCACATTGGAGCAAATCATATCTAATTAAAGTGCCAATGATAATGAAAATTAAAATTTATTGAAGAGATTAAATTATTATGATTCTCCCTTTTATATCATATCCTATGACCACATTCCTTGTGGAAAAAACGAATTAGTTCACATTTACTATAATTTTCAACTTATATTGTCCCACTTTTTGATGATTCCAAATTATGATTGTAGGTAAAATATCTTTATCTTACTCTTTAGTATAAAGATTCCAAATAATGTAATTAATTCTATATATGATACAGATTTTATACGTATTTAGCTAGTGTTGTGTCTTTTTTAGTTTGTTATAGTGTGATATTAAATTAATGCAAGTAAAATGAATGTCGATATTTTAGGATACCATGCCACAAGAAAGGAGGAATGCGGTTCACCATCAACGGCTTCCGATACTTCAACTTGGTTTTGATATCGAACGTAGCTGGTGCGGGCGACCTCACGAAGGTGTGGGTGAAGGGGTCGAGGACTAATTGGATGGCCATGAGTCGTAACTGGGGGCAAAATTGGCAGTCCAACTCAGTTTTGGTCGGCCAGTCCCTCTCATTCCGAGTAAAAGCTAGCGACCACCGTGGCTCCACCTCGTGGAACATTGCTCCTTCCAATTGGCAATTTGGTCAGACCTTCACCGGAAAGAATTTTAGAACCTAAATCAACAATTTGCCTTTTAAATTAGTGAAACCCAAATGGTATTTTTGTTTTGTTTTTTTATTTAATTATTTGTGAGAGTGAAATTAGGAAAAGTGAAAATGGCAAGTGTGGCTCTTGTTAATGGAAAAAGTGCAAATGTAGAAGCAAGCTTGTAGTGGCTGCAAAAATCAAAATATTGTGTGGCCCTCGGCTTGATTGATATCTTTGGTTATAATATATATCTTGTTTGAGAATGTTTAAAGGATGTTTATTTCTCTCAGTTGTTTATAAGTTGCTGGTTGTTCAAGAATTCATATTATCTTTTTGTGGCTAGTCATCTCTCTCTCTCTCTCTCTCTCTCTCTCTAAAGATTATGCATGGTGTTTCTTCACAAAAGTGTCATCCTCCTTTACAATCTTGCATCATTTATTCTAGTAGGAGTCACCAATTTTTATTTTTAATATCTTAAAGTGATTATTATTTTGATTCACTCTTTTTTAATATATTTTTATAGATATATACTTATTTTACACAATTGCTCTTAAAATTAAATATGTAATTGAGATGTAATAGTTCATCACATGGATGCATGAGGACCATATTAAATTAGATTTACTAATCAAAATTAGTTATTAATTTTAAGGAGTATTTATGAACACAAAACGCATGGTAAATTAAAAGAAAACGGCAATGATTGATTCAAATTGCTTTTCACTAAAAGAGAATTATGTGATTGGATGAGAGAGAGGATGATATTCCTAACATAAACATGACATCCAATAAATGGAATGATGCACCATCATATCAAAAAACCCCTCATAAATTTGAATATTACCAAAGTCAACCCAATATTAATTTAAAAATAAAAATGAGTGAAATTTAGGTTGATATTTTCATATATAATGACATAATGCCCTAGGTTATAATTGGATTTGCCGCCAGAAACTATTATATTTATAATGTATAAAGGCGCCATTTTCACTAAGTTTGTGACGAACAATGCTAAGTCACAAACTTATTTACAATTAATGTTATGTATAATTGGTTGATAAAGTTGTTTACCGTAATGACGAATTTATGAATTGTTCATCGTGGGGTCAGATTTCTACAATTTTAACCTAAGTCCTTTATAGTTTTCTCGGTCAAGTCTACCTGCAGAACGATTCTCTTCGACAAAAGCTCGAACGTGGAATTGACGGCAGCTCGAACTATCGAATTTAATACAAATTTTCAGTACTCGTAGACCGATGGTGAGGTCAGTCGATTCCATACAACCACACCTCGCTCCGTCATTAGGTGTTAGCTTAGTTTGCTATTTCACGATTAATGTTTTTGATCGACGATTTCTCTAAAATGTTTTTGATCGACGATTTTTTATGAACTATGAACTATGATTTTTTGTATATTAAATCTATTCTATGTTTAATTTTTCAAACACGCAAAAGAGAAACTCAAAAACATGATTAATCAGTCGACCTCCATTTTCTTTAATCCAAAACGTTTTCTTTTCCCGGAATATATTAGGTTCCTATAATCTAATTATAAAGTAATCCATAATCTAATTATAACGATGACCAACTACACAACTAAGTAACCCATAATCTAATTATAAAGTAATGGCAAAATTAGGTTGCTATACTTTTAATTTTTATTCATTAGATCATTGTACATTTTTTTTTGTTTTTTGTTTCCTCGTACAATTATATTCAATCTTCTTCTTTTTTAACTGTTTGGGAGGACATGAGCGGCGGACACGCCTACTGCAAAGCTCGCCGCAGCCGGTTTGAGCCGCATCAACGGGCATTTGGCCCTCTTCCATCGCCGCACGCCCGTGCACGTCACTCGGCCCTCATAGCTAATAGCGTGCGTGCGTGGGCGAAATTTTGCAGCTTTTCCTTTTTTTATTGATTTTTTATAATATTTATATAAACTACAACATTGAACAAATGCATAAAATGTGATGTAGCCTAGTGGTAGAAGATGCATTTTCACCTCCCTTGACTCGGGTTTGAAACCCAGAGCTACAATTTCATTGTTCTATTTTTTCTTTGTTTTTATTTCCTTTTTTGTCTTCTTTTTTTTGCTTTTTCTTATTTATTTGCTTGATTTTTCACAATTAGTAAAATATTATCTAACTTTATAATTTTAATAAAATTTATAATTTTAAATTATTCATAGCTTAGACGGCCATTTCTCCACAAGCGGTGAGGCCGATTCCGTTCCGATTATGGAATTTTAGGATTTCAATCATATAATTTTGATAAAATTTTGTATTTTAAAATTATTCGTAAATTAATATTTAATTAGAATATATAAATTAATATTTACAATTATAAATTATAAAAATAAAAAGAATAAAGGGATGGCCTAAGATTTGTGTTGTGCCTTGCACCTATTTCATTTGATTGATTTAATAATTCTTTATTTCGTAATTTTTTTGGGAGACTCTCTTTTCTGAATGTTTATATTTACGTCATTTTAATAAATATCTATTTCTATTTTGTCCTCCAAACAACATATATTTCAACTTTTACGTCGTCATAATATATAAAATTACATATTAGAAGAACTCGTTTTATCATTGTCATTTTAGTTTAATCAATTGTTATTTCTTTTATGATGTTAAAAGTGTGAATGTATAATAAATGAATTAAATACAAACATTTTTTTTTCTCAAATATTGCAGAAAATTATATGACTATACCAATTTTAAAACTATTATATAGGAAATACAAATCAATAAGCACACTATAACAAAATTAAATGAAAACCCCAATTTTTAAACTATTTTGGCAAATACAGATAAAATTGTGTTGGTAAATCCTGAGACGGAACGGATAATTTAATATCTTAACTGTCAAATTTCATATTCACAATAATAAAAAAAACAAATGAAAAGGAAAATGGAAGAAAAGGGCTCATATCAAGTGTAAATTATGGCGATATTCACTGTGGGGAGAGAGAAAGAAATAGATGAAAGTGATGAGCGAAGGCGCCAAATAGCCAGCCCTTTCAGAGGAAAGGGGGCGGCACACAAATCGTCAAATCTTCATGCCAATCTTCTCTCATGGGGGTTTCACTCTCTAGAGAGAGATCACCAACCCATCCCACTCAAGCCTCTCTCTTTCTAATCATAGCCACTCTTCTCACACCAATTATTTAGATTTCCTATATCTGTATAAATCCACGAGCAAAATGCAAAGACCAATTGAAAATAAAAAGAAATTTGGGAGAGGAGAGAACAAATTGCTTGCAGTTACAGCAATTCGCGAAAGTTTTCTAGGGTTACGACTGTATTAAGTAATTTATATATAGCTGGTGACATCAATCTTGGGCCTGTCGAAGCCCACTTATGACCGTCAAAGATAAATTTTGTAATGGGTCTGATCAAGTCGAACCGGTCAATTTGAGCCCAGGTGTATTTATTCAGGCGGGCCTCTTTGATTGGATAATCATGTCCTTTCCTTACATGACATGATTATAGATTTTGTATGTTGTCCAAATCTCCAAATTTCTGTTAGGGTAGCTTTGAATTAATTTAGAATTAAGACATTAATTTACAAATCGGATTAACATTCCAAAATTTTCAGCCTAGATTCTCAAAATCTATGTGGAAAACTAGGCAATTATTAATTCAAAATCCTGAACTTTATTCTCTCCTTATTCAATTTACGCAATCACTACGTTAAGTTAAATCTTGCGAGTCGGCTTAATTAATTTAAACTGCTCTCTCTCTCTCTCTCACACACACACACACACACACACACACACACACACTGGCTTGGTCATTATTGTATCAATTATTGCAGAAAAAAACAAATAGAACGTTCAACTTGCTTTTTCACACTAAAATAACAGAACTAGTGTTGAAATTGGAAGACAGAGAGGCAACAACGACACTGATTACAACCTTGCTTGCCACTATAACTCACCATTATTTATTTTCGACTTAAAATCCATGATGACCGTAAAATTCAATCATACTAACTACTTCAATACTTAACAATGATTTCTTTTATCGTCTTTCACAGTACATAATATGACAATTGACAATGTTGACGGAATGGTATTATGTGGTCTCCAATCATTTACACCAAATTCAAATTCATTTTTCAGTAAATATCATATTAAACAGTAATTATAAAACGAAAACAATTCAAAAGTATCAATCAAATTAAATTGAAAATTTAGGAAGTATAAAAATATCAAATCAAAATATAGCTCAACATTATTTTCTCTCTCTGTAGATCGATTTTATTGCCTTGCCATTTTAGACACATCTCCTCAATATTAAGCTTTTTATTGTTATAAAAAATTCTACCAATTTTTTTTTATTTATAGAAAATTGGTATTATATGGTCGGTTCCATAATCTGATGTGAGTACTGAAAAAATAATAGTATATATACAAGGCATGCAAAACAAATTAGAATATAGTAGATAATTTTACATACATATATATATAGAAAGCCCCATTTTCTCTCTCCCTCTCTGCCACTCGAGAAGGAAACGCCCTCAGAGAGAATACCAGATCCATCTCCCAGGCGAAGAAGGGACAGCAGATAATTGTTGTGCCCCGTCGTCGCCGCGGCCGCCAAAGTCTAGGGATCGTCAAGGCTGGGGTTTGGATCGAGGGTTTCTCCAGCTCAAATTGAAGGTTCGCTTCGCATTTTCCGATCGTTTTTTGCTTTTTGTTTCTCACATTTGGATTGAAGCTAAGTTTCTTATTGTCTGAATTGGTGAACCTTCTTGGTTCAATCGATCATGCTTTCTCATTTGAGAATCGTGATTTTGGGATAGCTACTCAACAATCATTCGTGTTGATAGCTGGAATTTGTTCCATTACATTTCATTGTTCCGTGTTGCTAGCTATATGCCAATCAATCCTGGAATTCGGATCGGTTTATGCAATATTTTGATGATCCGATTTGTTTGCTGTGGATTACAGCTAGTTTATGATGTTTTTAGTCGGTTTTTGAGCTGTAAATTTTCAGTTCGTGTTTATGCCGTAGAATATATTGGGTGCAAATCTTAGGTGTTCGTGATGTTTCGGTTTTTAAGCCTTTTTCTGATAGTGATGGACATATTAGTGGTACTCTGGGAGCTAGCTGGTTTGTGGATATCCGTGTGAAAAGATTCTACTATATGAGAGCTAGCTATCTGGATTTAAAGACCAAGAGTAGTGCATACGTCACCTAGCCACAACGCTATCTTGTAAAAGTAGCTACAAAGTTTTGCAGTTTATTCCAAATGAGATGTTTGTCTTCTTTGCCATGATGTTGGTTCAGGCTATAAAGGCTGATTCAAAAGTGTCTAAAAGCATTCCTTCCCAGGCTCGAGTTGAAATAATTACTGATTTTGCGTGCCAATTGCTTGGACCAAATGTTGGAATGTTCATGTGTAAAGGCAATACCTTTTGGCTGGAAAGGCCTTTAAACTTGGTAGAAATTTCCTTTAGATATCATATTCTTAAACTTCATTGTAAAGGCAACTACTTTTTAAAACAATCTGGAAAATTAGACAGTTGCTTCTGAATGCAATCAGTGAAGACTAAGCTGCATTATGTGTTTCCCTATAGTAATTATACTTGAGTATGCCTAATTGGGTATTTCTGAACATTTGAGTACATAATTTCAAAGTTTTTTGTGCCTTAAAGCAATGGGGATTTCCACTGTTTATGTCTAGGAATAATATGAATTTGTGCATCGTTTGAACATTAACAACTATGTCCTATAATCGATATGTAGATATTTTGACTTAAATCAATCATAGTGATGCAGAAAATGAAGGACCAACGTCCCAGATCTTTGAAGCCTACCACAATCCATGGCTTTGCGCAGTCTGGAGATATCAATGCATTCCAGAGGTTGCTTCTCAACAACCCTTCTCTTCTCAATGATCGGAACCCTGTTGTAAGATCCCTATATCTCTTTCTCTCATTCCACATTGTGTATTCATTTCCATCTCTTAAAAGAATTATACCAGAAAATGTTTCTTTTATTCAGCCAAAGTGTATATTTAGTGTTGTTGGCTAAAGTCTTTTAAATTATGTCATACAGATGGCACAGACACCCCTTCATGTTTCTGCTGGTTACAACAACATTGAGATTGTAAAACTTCTTCTCGATTGGCGAGGGCCTGAGAAAGTGGAAATGGAGGCCATGAATATGGTACATTAACAGTATTTTAATTAGCATTGCTTTTGTATTTTCGTCTAGAAGTGAAACATTTTTGTTGACTTGCTTATGCATCTTCATCTTATCAATCGGAAAGTATGGAGAAACTCCATTGCACATGGCAGCAAAGAATGGGTGTAATGAAGCTGCAAGGTTGCTCCTTGCTCGTGGTGCTACTGTTGAGGCCAAGGCAAATGTGAGTTTTCGCTTCTTAAGTTGTCTTTTTCAGCATTTATTTTGTCTCAGGTTACTAATGTCTTCTCACCTCATTTGTCCAATTTGTCTGGCAGAATGGTATGACTCCTTTACATCTAGCTGTCTGGCACTCGCTTCGAGCCGAAGATTGCTCAACTGTTAATACACTGCTAGAGTATAATGCCAATTGCAGTGCTGAAGATAATGTATGATTTGTTTAAATATTTCATGCTTATGGTCTCTTTTGAATATTATATTCCACTTTTATTTGTATTCTCTTGGTTGATGCTTACTCTAAACACCCTCAAGTGCAGGAGGGAATGACTCCTCTGAATCATCTGTCACAAGGACCAGGTAATGATAAATTGCGGGATCTCCTCTTGCGACATCTTGAAGAGCAGCGAAAACGAAGAGCTATTGAAGCATGCAGCGAGACCAAAGCCAAGATGGATGCACTTGAAAATGAATTGTCAAACATAGTGGGCCTAGATGCGCTGAAGCTACAACTACGGAAATGGGCAAAGGGAATGCTTTTGGATGAGAGGCGACGATCCCTTGGACTAAAAGTTGGAACAAGAAGACCGCCTCATATGGCCTTTCTTGGAAATCCTGGAACAGGTATTGAACTGCTCTCTTGAATTACTCCTTACTTTTTGGTTTCGTTGGTATGCCAATTGATCTTGTTGATATTCTTATAGGTAAAACTATGGTAGCCCGAGTCCTAGGGAAACTACTGCACATGGTGGGAATACTTCCAACAGATAAAGTAACAGAAGTGCAAAGAACAGATTTGGTTGGAGAATTTGTTGGGCATACAGGGCCAAAGACAAGAAGAAAGGTAAAACCTTCTACAAATTTTGTACTTTTTCATAAAAAATAAGTAGCCATTTGTAGTTCAACTATCTTCACTTCTTAAGAATACTAACTCGGTACACTTATACAGATTCAAGAAGCCGAGGGTGGCATTCTCTTTGTAGATGAAGCATATCGCCTGATACCAATGCAAAAGTCGGATGATAAAGATTACGGATTAGAAGCATTGGAGGAGATCATGTCTGTCATGGATGCTGGAAAAGTAGTTGTCATATTTGCTGGGTATAGCGAACCCATGAAGCGCGTAATAGCTTCAAATGAGGGCTTCTGCAGAAGGGTGACGAAATTTTTCCACTTTGATGACTTCAGTACTGAAGATTTGGCCAAGATTCTTCATCTTAAAATGTGCAATCAGGGTGAGAGTAGTCTTTTGTATGGATTTAAGTTGCATCCTTCGTGTAGCTTAGAGGCCATCCAAGCGATGATCGAACTAGAAATGAGTGAAAAACAGCGTAGAGAGATGAATGGAGGTCTAGTAGATCCGATGCTGGTAAATGCTAGAGAGAATCTGGATTTGAGGATTGATTTTGAATGTATAGACACAGAGTCTTTGCTTACCATCACCTTAGAGGATTTGTCGGCGGGGCTTCGGTTGTTGACGCGTTGAGTGGCGAGAAGTAGGAGCTATTCATTCTTTGTCTACTATCCCAGGTAGACCATACAAATGTGTTTATTTTCTGTATTTTAGTTTTCTTTTCATGAGTATTAACTCAATCTGTAATACATGTTGATTCACCAGACAACGCCTATTGATGCATATTTTGTATTGATTTGTATGTTACCTAAGCCTTAATGCTTCATTGGAACTATTTGATTATATATCTAAGAGGCCATTGTTTCATGGCAATATTAAGATTTCCGTATTTCCTCTCTATGTTTCTCCAAAGATCGGTAATGAAAGAAGTTTCTCTTGCTCATTTCCTGTAATTGATCGAGATTAGTTTATATGGCTAAGTGACGTACAGTTTAGTTAGTGAGACGTTTTTTTTCCAACCATTGTGTCGGTGGATTTGAGACATTTAGGGAGATCAATGTGAAACAACTCTTCTAAATCCAAAAAAATAGATATGATTTGCATATTCTAGAAACCAACTCCCCTAAATTTAATAAAATTGTACCAAGTGTTGTAAGGCGTAGTTTGTGGGATTTTTATATCCACCTTGATATTCGTCTATTTTGAACTACATAATCCAAAATCAAAATTCCAATACATTGTTTTGAATAGTTTTTTCCAAAAAAATACTCTATGTGACTTTTTTGAATCTTTCTTTAAAAGAATATAAAATTCCAATACAACCCACGATTGTTTCGAACAAATTTTTTAGGTAAATATTCAATTTTGTCCCATCATATTAATATTTTAACAAAAATATCTGAACTTTAGAGTAGTTGCATGAAGATATCCAACGTAATATTAATAATAGTGGAAACTGACCACTCCCATTTTGAAAAAAATAATAAAATAAAATAAAATATAATAATAAAGCATATAAGCCCCGCTTCCTCAGCCCCGAGATCAGCACGTTGAACACCACCGCATTTGCCTCCACCCTGAGCACCTCCACTCCACCACGCGCTCCTGCCTGCACAGTGCCTGCATATTATGGTCGAGAAGGTCCGCGCCTTGGGGTCTTGCTGATTTCTATTGGGGAAATTCATGGAGCAGTTGGAGACTTGGAGTGCAATTTTTTTTAAAGAATTAAAAATTGCTCGCTACGGGACCTTTTTTGAATAATTTTATTTTTTAAATCAAAATATAAACATGCTGGCTATGGGGTTCGAACCCATGCGCACTTATGTGCAGAAGATCTTAAGTCTTCCCCCTTAACCTCTCGGGCAAACCAGCTAGGTCTCTCTGTGTCTTTCAATACCCTGATAATAGTATTTGTTGGCCTTTAATTTTCCAAACCATTTATTAGGAACCTTGATGGGGAAGAATATATATATAGATGTAATCCTATTCGAACCAATTATTATTTTAAAATTAGGAATCTATCACAATCCCACGTTTTTGCATCTGATGGACGGAAATTATGACTACTTGCGTGAATTATAGTATTATTATATTAAAAGAAAGCTATTTTCATAATTGTGGTGTAATTTTCGGTTATTAAAAAACTGAAGTATATGAAAGGAGATTTGATTGATTATGAATTCTGATTTTTATAGAAAATATAGTGAGTTATGGGTGATTCATGTCTACGTATAATGATATGATTAATGATACAATCGTCTACGATTAATGATAACATTTTTTGCCGATAATGATGCTATTTTATTTTGACAAAATGATAATTTTTCTACAATTAATGATACATTCTTCATGTGATAATGATACATTCTTTCTCTGATAATGATACATTCTTCTTCTCATAATGTTATCTTCTTATACCGATAATTGTAGATACGTGAGATTATTCAATCCCATGAATTTCAGATTTTTCCTTAAATCGTAATGATGTTTGTATCAAGCAGTAATGATGCGTTTTTTCCTATAATCTAGTCCGTCTAATTCGAGATCCTATCATGTATATTAGTTCTTAGTTATACATCTAAGTAGTGTTCTCATTCTAATATTATATATGTGGGCGCGGGTGTGTTTAAATTAATTATTGTTATATACATTAAAGTTAAGAAACTGTCAATAAAATAATAAAAATCAGAACCTATAACGTTTCAATAAACTCCAATGACTAAATATTTGAAGACGTAATATAATACTTGTTCGCATAAACCTTCAATTATATATCTTACTTTAATTTAAATATTGCTAATACCATTAATTCATTATATATATAGACGAAGTTGTAGAAAGTGTTACTAACTAATTAACAACATTGATATGTACAAATTATTATGTAGATTTTGTTGCAAAAATGATTGTTGTTCTTAACAAATATTAGTATTTTAATATTTAAAAGTTACTATTTTTCGAAAAAAAAAAGACTATATTGGATTGGATCCGAGTCGGGTTTGTCCCGTGCGCACAAGAGCGTGCCCCTTTTTTTTACTGGATACAGTATCATGGTCCTACCCCAAAGACAAATCAATGGATTTTAAATTTCTTTATAAAAAAATAATATATATTCTTTATATTATATACATATACTTACCCCTGAGTCTGACTCTGAGACAGAGCATTTGAGGCGAGATTTTGAGAAAGCTCTTCATAAAACACACACAAAAGAACCGATAAATTCGTTCATGTACCGAAAAATTCAGTGAAAATTCAGTGTTTTTGAGATCTCGTGCGCCGACCACCGTCAACTCCACTCTCTCTCTATATATTATGGTAAAAAACAATTTTTTAAAAATATTATCATTTAATTAGCTAAATTTTGAAATTTGAAAATTTATCTCCTGTTAGGACTTAAATACATAACTAATTCTTGTCTCTTTTTGTTATTCTTTTTTGTTATAATACTAATATCAAGAAATTGTAATAAAGATAAGACTTCTCAAGATTTCTTAAATTTATATTAAGTTTAAATTTAATTTGTATTTTGATTTTCTTTAAAATCTTATCAAGAATATTATGTAATGTTTTCTTGGACTCCAAGCGTGAAAGTTCTAACTCCATCAATTTACGTGTGATTTTGAGAAAAGTACAGCGTTAGAAAGTATAGATTCAGACATCATTAACCCAGTCCCAAAAAATCCAGCCACAACTCAATTTTCAGCTGTCACGTCAATATTTTACTTTTCAGCCACAACACCATTATCCCAGCCCAAAACTTCAGCCTCAAATCAGCCACAACTCATTTCTTATCATTTTATCATTTTTTTTAAAGTTTCAATTTTAGTTAGTTATTTTAATTAACTTATTTGTAAAATAAAAACAAGAAATTGGAAAGTTACTCAATTAAAATTTGAAATTGCATAATTAGAAATCCTAAATTACATTAACTAAAAAACAAAGCATACGTAATTGAAATTC
>JAYDZE010448681.1:0-14758 GCA_034509125.1 Monilaria moniliformis
AACTGAAATGCTACTGACCTGGTATGCAAGCATTGTCCGTTGAGCATCCGGAGTTGTGAGAACAATAACTGTGCCGGTAGTTCCATCCTTCACTGGTGCTGAAAGGAAATTCACATTTGCTCGCCGGAGTTTTGATCTGTATTAACATTCACAAAAGTATGATTCAGAAATGGGACTCATAGCAATCTAGTAGAAAAGAAATTGGAGACAAACAATGCCAAAAGCGCACCAACTGCCTAATTAGCCTCAACTCATTCTACAGATCACTTGAAAATAAGTGTAAGAATACACAATGATGTGAAAGGTGTCTAGATGTAGAACTAATGGATGACAGAAGGTGGAAACTGTGAGATTATGCAAAACACAGACTATAAATCCTACCGGTAGAATCCGCCTAAGGGATCACTTCCAACACTGCCTGCCATGGCAACATTCAGCGAAGGTCCTCCAATTGGTTGAGCACCAAGCCTTGCCAAGGCAACCAAGGTGTTGGACAGAGAACCACCAGCAGCAGCTTTATAGCTGCATCCATCCATGGCCCGTAAAACTCTACCTCTTTCTTCATGATTTACCACTTTCCTTGTGCCCTTCTCTAATCCGAGTCTATTAAGAAATTCGTCATCAACCATTCCCGAAAAGTCCACCTAGACAGTGAAAATGAACTTCTTAACTTTGTTCTGATAACATCCTAACAAGTAATGATCAGCTCTGATAGAAACATGATTGAATAAGCTATAGCAGCTCTGAGGTGTGTTACACATGCATTTTGAATCAGCAGGGAACCACCCGAGCAATTGGCTATCTCAATAGCGGGCTGCATCAGGGTCAGAATTCTCGTTTTATTTCTAATTTGTAATTTCCAATTTCATTATCTACTGATAATATTTACTACTCTTTTCTCAATGTCGGTTCTTTAATCTATCAAGGGGTGCAAGCAACGACCATATATTTCAAACACGTCAGCAACGAAAAGGAAAGTGTTTGTAAAGCCCTCCAAAATCATGAAAGGGTAATAAAAACTGCTCTCCATGTCAACTCATTCCACATAAAGCTCACATTCCGCATAAACCTCACAAACGAGCAAATTTTGCATCAGAAATCCAAATTAGGGAGTTTGCAGAAACACCGTCCCCGAAGTCAATTCATTCTAGTTAAATTTCATATATCCATAATTAGGACAAAGAAAGAATACCATAGCTTGGCCGAGGCCAAGGACGTGCCATGTGTCAGGCAAATTGTCAGGCAACTCATGGGCAAGAGTGTTGGGGGATTCGTCATCGTCGAAATCGGAAACTCCTAGGTCTCCAGCTTCAGAGCCACAACGACTGTCGTCAACCAGACCATCCGTGGAGCTGGCGTCGCTGCCACTCGACATAGAAGAAGGAGAAGAGGAGGAAAAGTTAGATTTGGAAACGATTGGAAGAGACCATGTGGGGGGGCCATGGGAACGAATGGGTGTCCGGTTAAAAAGGGGGAATGAATTGGGAGCGGGAGACGGAGAAGAAAGTTCGGATAGGGAGATGAAAGGGGGGAGTTTTCTTATTATGGAGGATGAGAGAGGGAGGAGAGAGAGAGCCATGAGGAGAGGGCGAAGTCCGCGGCGGGGATGGTGGGTGCAGGCGGCGGTGGCGATGAAGCCTGCTGCTGGGCTCTCGAGAGTCGTAATCTCCACCGCACAAGTGCGCGGCCATAACCATTATCTATACTCTCCTCTCCTCCCTATTTTGCCCCTCTTTTTTCCAATATCGGATAAACCTTTACCTTCCTCCCTATTACCAATTATCTCATTTTATTATTCTTCCTAAGTAGATTATACTTGTTCATTTCACAAATTTTTCATTCATTTTGACCAAAATTTTGTAATCACAAAAACTGTCTCGACAAAAATTGGATACTTAATTTTATAATGAATTGTGTAACAATTGCAAATAATCCAAATTGTGACATTAATCTCAATAAGTATGGAATATGGAATATGGAATTACGTTTTGGTTCAAGGAAGAAACACAGAATTGGGAATACAATGCGTGAAATCACTTTTCTTCCAATAAGCTTACATGACTCAATTTATTAAATGGAAGTATTAGAGAATCTCAGTGTCCACGTGTCGCCCATCCAACCACACCTTTCTTTAGCCAAACTACCCTCACAAGCTCGTCCTCTTTTCATTTATGTACTCTATTTTTTGGGCTTTTACCTAAATCAATCTTTTTAAAACTACCAAAGGTGAGGGCGGTGGCAGAAAATGTAATTTTCAGTCTAAATCAGTGGCAAATGTAAAGCGGGATAACCTCTAAAACCCCAAATCGTGGCCTCCACAAACCCTCTTTACCATTTCTCGGTAACCCTCTGCGCAGCCATGTCAGTGCTCACGCGCCGCCTCTGTGCACTGGCTGCGCGCCTCTCTTCTCCGCTGCGCCGAGGTTACGGATCAGCTGCCGCTCAGCTCGATTACGATTATTACTATTCTTACGATGCTGAGGAGCCGCACTGCCGAGGAATGGAGGAATCCGACGGCTGGGAGACACCGGGGAGAGGTGTGCAATGGGTGATCATGGGCGATCCTTTGGTCCGCCGACACCTGTACGCCCAACGCCTCTCCAAGCTTCTCGACGTACCTCACATCTCCATGGGATCTCTCGTTCGACAGGAGCTCAACCCTAATTCCCCCCTCTATAAAAAGGTTTTATTTCTCTTCTTCTTGTCGCCCTAGGATACTGTTTGATGATATGTGTAAATTTGTCGATTGAAGCTATTTCCGATATTGATGGTTTTGGTGTTGAACTAGATTGCAAACGCAGTGAACCAAGGAAAGTTAGTTCCAGAAGATGTGATATTTGGCATTTTATCCAAAAGGCTAGAGGAAGGGTATTGCAGGGGTGAAACCGGCTTCATTTTGGATGGAATTCCTCGAACCGCGATTCAAGCTGTCAGTTCTTCTTCACCCCTTGTCTCAGTATCATTCTTTCCGTATCAAATGATGGCCTTTATATACGTGAATCGAACTAGTCTGAAATGAATGGCCAGAGTTAGATAGCTTTTCAGTTGCTTCAGAAAAAGATCTTGTTGTTCTCAATTGTAAAGGAGTCTCAAATTATTAAGCTTCTGAGTTTTGGTCTTTGCAGGAGATATTAGATCAAATGGCAGACATAGATTTGGTACTGAATCTCAAGTGCAAGGACGATTTTGTGGTAAAGAAGACAAGTTTAGACAAAGGCATATATTCACCTTCTCAAGAATTAAATCCCATAGCTACTTTCAGTCTTGAACATGCCAACTCTGACTCCATCTTGAAGGAGAAACTTGCCATGTACGCAGAGCAGGTACATCCTTCACCTCTTAATCCACTGCACCTCTAGATATTAAGATAGTGCTATGATATTGATTGGTGGTGAATATATTAGAGCTTGATTTTCTGCAGAGTTTTAAAACTAAAATCTATAGTAATGGAGTTGGGTTTTTGTGGCAGATGAAGCCTCTAGAAGAATACTACAAGCAACAGAAGAAGCTTGTGAACTTCCAAGTGGCAGGTGCACCTGGAGATACGTGGGAAGGCCTTTTGGCTGCATTGCAGCTGCAGCACATGACTGCCAATTCATCACACAAGTTGACTGCCTAATTTTGGCCATTCCTACTACTACTACGTGTGGTGGACATCTTGGATATTTTTTTGTAGAGTATATGCAATTTTGTCCTTTTTGGGTTTGTTGTTTCAAGATATTATTATAGCGAAATGAGTGTAAACTTTGTCCGGCATTATAATATAGATGATGTATTTAAGACACTGTCGTTGGTAGCCAAGATGAAAGAAATTGAGATGAATTTGCAACTACAGAGCCTTTCTCTATTGGTGGGAGAAGCATTAACAAACAACAAACATTTAAGTCCTTGTAAATAATGGGAGGTTTGTACATATGTTATTCATTCCATACTTGCCGAAGCAGTTGATACCTGACGCAAGTCGGGGTTCCGACTGATGACCGGAGGGTGAGGGCATTGAGAGGTGAGTCGAGCTCGTCGTCGCTCGTCTGTGATTTGTTGAGCTTAGAAAGACCGGCCAAGACAGTAGCAGGTGATGGTGGGTGATACACAATAGGTGCTGCCTCACATGGAAGGTTCACTATCGAGTCTTGTTCCAAATCCTACAATCAGTAATACAACCACCATAATTTGATAATAAATCTCGCAAGTTAAAATGCAAATTATAAGAAAGACCTGTGTGCTCAGAGCTTGAAGAAGAGCTGCAGGAACGGGGTCCCGGCAAAACTCATCGGGGACAAATGAGTTGAGAATCCGCGTGAGCAGTGGTAGGCCGAATGTAGGACAGACCTGAAGAGGCCAATCAATATATGCAGAAGAAATGAATGAGCAAAGTAAAGCAAAACAAAAGAACCTCTTTTCTAATGGATGGGGTCAATAGCATATCCTTGGGAAGCATCATAAGATCACTCAGCGCGTTTAGCAGACTGAAAGATTTTGATGATATTGCCTCGTCCATGTCATCACCGTCCATCCCAAACAGATCAGTCAGCCACCTCGACCAATTCCCAATCTGTTGTAGCATCACATGTTTAAGGGATTCATCCTATCATACATGCAAGAACAGAGAGAACAATGAAATATCTATATATCTATCTCTTGGGTTGTATTTGTACCGCATTTTTTAGTTGTGCACCAGCACCAAAGCTAGGTTTTCCTGGTGGAATTGGAAGCACATTAGCATCAGTGATGGGATCTGCTAGAGGATTTGTTGGAATTTCATCAGCTGATTCTCGAAGGATGGCATTGAACATAGCCACATCTAAGCGCGCAACCAGTTGCTCCATAATCTAATCATCATCATCATCATCATCATCATCATGTCACATTCTAGCTTTTGCTTCGAGGGAGTATATATTGGCAAGTAAAGTACCAGTTTGGAGAGCATAGGTAAACAGCCACAATCATGTCCTCCACCTCGAACAGGACATATCCTTTCGCATGCATCCTTGAAAGCCTTCTTCCATAGTTGCACAGAGAAGTTCCCTTGCTGCTGCCTTGTTCCATTACCACCACACTGCATATGTGGAGTAAAAGTCTGTACATAGATAGCTTAGTGAGATTGGTTTCATTCAGTGCAAAGCCAGCCAACAACGTTCATACAATACCTGCCACCACAGAGACTCTATGATTCTGGAAAATATCCATCCTTGTGCCTTTTCCAGTGCATCCACAAGATTCTCCTTCTCACCCCCTCTTCTTGTAACTGCTGATGATTTCTTCTTTCCACAATTACGTATCTGAATCTGACTGTCCCCAAACGACTTGCTGGCTATCGCTCTTAGTACTATGGCATTCGACAGCCAGAAAGTCAATCTATATATAAAACATACAGACAGCAACATGAGAGCAGTAAGGAGGAATTGAGTGATGAAACATGTCAGCAGAGAGGAAAGGCATACCTCGGAACATCATTACCACATGCTTTGGCAGCTAAAACTAATCCAGACACAATACATTTAGAAGCACTTTCTCTCCCTGATTTCGGGTTCTGCTTATTGGCATTGAAATATAGCCTCGAGAGGCGCCGTGCTGGAGCATGGACTTTATTCATGGAACTTCCATGTTCTGCAACCACTGAGTAAAGGCTCAACTCAAGGGCTGCTGCTTCCCTCAATTCTCCCTCCAAAATCATTATTCTGTGTTCCAAATGCTGAATTCTCCCTTCGGAAACATGGTTCCTTGTTTCCATTCTACATGCCTTGCGCTCACTGCTTATCGAGCCTGTCACATAATGGTTTCTTCTGGTTGTAGAAGCCACACCATTTTCCAATGTCATTCCCTTGTGCATATTAACTTGAGGATACATGTTTAGCACCTCATTCTCGACTTGTTCTTCTTCCTCTTCCACTCGTTTTTCATGGTTTTCCCTCTTTTCGTTCGGAGGTGGAGAGTTTGTTCTTCCATCAACAAGCAGGTCCTCTGCACTAGTAGATGAACCACCACCAGAATGTTGATTTATCACTGCTCTCGATGCCTCAGAGCTAAGCCGGATTTTCACATCCGTTTTACCAGTCGCAACAATCCCCTCCTGTTCCTTGTGATTGGAGCTCCGCCTTCTATCTGCTTCTTTCACTGCAGATGGCTGCAAACTGTGAGATTTGATTCTTCTTGAGATCCATTCAACATCAGAAGATAAAACCATTGATGAGGAGGATTCAGTGGCCTGCTCCTGATGGCCAACTTTTGCACTACCATTCGCTGCAATCTGCAAATAACAATTGCCATCTTCCAATCAAATTGTGATCTACTAAATTAGCAACCAAACAAGTATTCCATGTCTAAGATCTTACTTAGACTAGAGGCAGCCAAAATCACAAAAGAATGAAACATTAAACCTCCGAATAGAGAAAAGGTGATTATACAGAACAAGTGTTGTACCTTTTGATTTAAAAGTGAGGCAGTGGCATTTGGGGAAGAGTGATCATGATCAGTAGTAAATGATGCTTCTTCTGCATATTCTTCACTCATCAATGAAGAAACAGATTCTCTCACTGAGGAGGAGGCCGGCTGGATTTTGAGGAAAAGAAGCGGTTGAGCAGCATTCCTATAAGTCCTCTTGCAGTGAATGGGAGTGCTAATGCTCAAATCTTTCTCAATAACACCATATGCACCCAAATCCAGAACTACACTTGCCAGCAGCTGACCTTTCAAACCCTTGTCCCATCGTGGCTCATAAAGATTAAACTCAATGCAAGTATCCCCATTATCCCTCACTCCAAAGCATTCATTGAATTCAATTCTTCCATTTCCAGGCACAGCTTGATTGGTGAAGCCACAGCTCCCATCACTATGCTCCCAATGAATCACAACAGAGCCTAATCTTCTCAGAGACTGAGAAGGGGGCCATGGCTTCACCTCCACTATGTGAACAACGTAGTCAACCTCAATCGAAGGGCTTTTCTCGGTTTTCGTCCTCACACCTAGAACCATTTCTTACACCAAACCAATGTGCCCTACTAGAATCACAATTACAATTACAAACAAGTGATTTTTATTGCAAAATTGTAGCTAGCTAGAATAAATTACATTACTAAAGATGGTAAGGTGGCTGGCACATCCGCTTCACAAAATGTAAGCAATGCCACATTCATACGCAGAGAAGAAAAACCTTAAATCCGTGGAGATGAAAACGCATAAACTACACCTAAAACGGTTAAACCTTCAAAATCGAAAAATAAATGTAGATAATTGCAAGAGAGCAACAGAAAATGGTGCAGTTAGTAATGGTACAAATGTAGCAATACGTATTATTTGGAGAAAAGAAGATAGTGAACTTGACGCAACATTTTGAATAAGAGAAGGAAGAAGAGAAGGACATAAAAGCAGTCACAGTGAGAGCTCTACTACTCAACCTCATATAAACACGAGAGAGAGAGAGAGAGTGTGTGTTGTATGTATGTATGTATGTATGTATGTATGTTATGTATGTAGGAAGGGGAGGGAGGGAAGAAGGTGGAGTGAGGTAAACATAAGGTGAAGAAGAAGAATGTCGTTTTGTGGCTACAAAGGTTGATAAAAATAACAAGAATCGAGTAATTATGGGAGCATGTGATAACCAAATTCTTACAGTAATATTTTGTCTTAATAGAAATCACACTTAGCGCTTGTCTCCTAAAACCACTATAAACAAATATTTAAGCTTCTTTGGGATGATAGGATACAGTGGGCTTGTGCGTCCCACTCTTACCATTTCCTATTTGTTTTTATATATTTATTTCTAAAATATATGTTCATTTTTTTATATTATGTTATTGAGTGCTAATGCTACATGTTATAGCCTGTATTCTGCTTACCTAAACATGGATACTCCCCTTTTTATTTACCAGCAAGAGAGAGAGAGAGACTAGGTTGGCGTGTCATGATCACAAGTAGAAAATCCCCACACCCACTGCTACTGGCTTGCCTACAGTACTGGTAGAGAATGAAATCTTCTCTCTCTCTCTCTCTCTCTCTCTCTCTCTCTCTACAAATAAGTAAAGGTGATGGAGGTGAGAGAGTGGTAGTTGATGTTGAGAATGTTGAATCGTTGATGCTCAACCGTATAATCAACTTATATAACGGTAAGCTGAGCATCGCCTCAATACCAATACCAGATTTATCCCCTACACTAGTATTGCTGTTAGGATGTTAAACTGCTAAGCCAAGTTATCCTAAATGCTTAACTAATCCATTTAAGTATTATTAAGAGCCACCAACTAATTTCTTGAATGTAACACAATTCACAGACTGCTAATTCAAGTGCTTCCTTCCAAAGGAAAAATAAAACTAAATAATCAAATTATGGAAATGAATCATTCACATTTTTCCAATATAGCATAACTCACTCTCTGACCTGTAAATTTACCTTCCCTACTATAAGTTAATCAAAGAATTACAACCCACACAGGAGCTGAATCACAAGAGGTCAGCCGAAGCTCTGATGAGACGCGCTATCTGACTTCTGATCTGCATCGTCCGTGGCCTACACTCGAGCAGCATACTGCAAGTTCCACAGCACATCTTCAAACGAGGGCCGCCCCGGGGATTCGGCTGATATACATTTGTTGGTGATGGATATCACAATGGACAACGACTCCTGTGAGCTCGTGGTTAGCACAATTGGATCCAATATCTTTCGCCTACCATCTTGGCTGCTCAACGATGTCTGCCATTCGGGGAAGAGAGAGAATCAAACCCTGAACCCTAAACTGCATTAAAAGGAACGAATATACATATATAGCCACATACCATCTCATGTAGCAGAAATGCTTCACCTTTTCCACTTGTTATAGGACCTACCAGTGACTCGAGTAATATGAACCCGAAATTGTGAACATCATCCTGCAACTTATTGACATGCCCTGATTTGCAAGAATTGATATAAAATAAAAAGTGAAGGGAGGATCCTACATCAGATCTTTCACTTTCATCTGTAATGATGGACATTCCATAATCGCTAAGCTTTGCAATCCCATGCTCATCGATCAGTATATTGTTGGTCTTTAGACGATTGCTCAGAGAAGGGGGAATCACTCCTGTGTGCAGAAAATGGACAGCCTTGGCTGCACCGATTAGAACAGCCAATCTTTCTGTCCACTTCAGGACCTTCACCGGAGAGTTCTCTGTGCACCAACACAACCAAATTCCATCGTTATAAAGTTAATAACCACTGTCTTCTATAAAAGATTGGTGATGCGTATAGTACCTGAGATATGAGAGCGGAAGTTTTCTTTAGGAACAAATTCTTGCACAAGGTACATTCTACGTATAGTTGAGGCATCTTGCTTTCCATCATCAGTGCAATGACCAAGAAGGGCAACCAAGTGACGGTGACGAAGCTTTGAAAGTAAATCAAGCCGCAGCTTGAGGTTTTGAATTGAGCATTGTCTATATAGAGTTGAAGATCGTATAACAACAAAGCTTCCATTCATTAACAGGAATTTCGAATGTGGATCGTCTTGCTTAACCTTAGGTGCAATACGCTGAACTACTGTATGCTGTGTTTGGTGCCTTTTACAGAAAAACATAAGACCAACAAGCAAGAGGATTATCACTACAATTATAATTCCCCCAATCACTACGGCCAGAATGACTATTTCCCTCATTCTAGATCGTCCTTTGCCCTTATTAACGTCTTTGCAATATGCTGCAGAAAGCTGATCTCTGATAGTATTCGTCAAATCTCATTGTATTCGTCCATCTCATAGCTAGGGAGAGAGATAAATGAAGCAAAAACAAATCTAGGGTAGAGATGGTAAGTAGTCTAGGCTCTATTATTTGATTATATTAACCCAAATAATAATATTATTTAGTTTAGGATGATGATTAGTTAGTCCCACAAAAGAGGGTACTTGGATATTACTTTACATATGTAGAAAATGATAAGTATTGATATTGATTTTGCCAACAAATATAAAGCCTAAGCATACAGTATAATTCGGTTCTGTTCTCTTTGTGATTCAACAAAATTCAATGTTGTGAGATTTCCTCAATCAAATTATACTTCAATAGAAAACTGTGAACGCATAAAGCTACTAAATAGAAAAAACAAATTAAAGATGACCTACTTCAAAGACAAAAAGCTAAAGGTCAAACTAACATCAATGTCGTCTTTTAACATACAACAATCGACACATTCCTCAATTCTTGAACAGATCAAGAATTATAGCAAGTGTACAAAAAAGTAATGTTAATCACATAAAGTAGAATAGTTAGGGTAGATGATACAAGTGACCCCTTTTGGCAGGGCTCTGCTCGACTGCAGCTCGAGACCCGTCTTGCCCTCTGACGAGCGGCATGCTTTATCAACATCAAGTCGTTATTCACTGGTTGAACATCCGTGTACAGATACTCTGAAAAATAACGAGGGAAAGAAATATGTGAAGGAAACAGAATCGGGCTGGTTGCTTCATCTTCAAAAGTGAAAACGATGAAACCATTTGTTTACTTCAAGATAACGGGAGCAAAACTGGCAGTCAAGCTATTACGTACCAACAATTTGAAGGGATGTATCTCTTTATTGCGATTTCTCTTTAGCGTCAGAGCTAGAGTCGAGATATGACATAACAAGATCAGCCGCTTGACAACCGGATGAGATTGCTTTGCCTACTGATAATCCTCCCTTGTTGTTTCCTAGCATTAGAAACACAACAGAAAATTATCATAATACCAGAATTCACCGAAGTGGTTTTCCTATGTAGCTGATGTTTTCCCAGCTTATGAAAAAGTAGAGGGCAACAATAACATAAGCTGAACGCTTACCGGCATAAAAAAGTCCAGGGAGGTCTTTTTCCATCTTGTCAATAGCTTGAATGACCGAACCATATTTAAGCCCATATAGAGGAAATGCTTTGCTCCAATAATAATGACTGTAATCAAGCGCGTAACCGGTAAGAAAACATACCCATAGTGGATTAATTTACTACAAGAACTCTTTAGTTCAAATGCCCACTAGATGATCCAAGTTAAGCAAAATTACTTCAGAAAGGCAGGTTCCCCCTCTGCACCTAATAGCTGTCTAAGATCAGAAGTCACTATCTTCTTCAATTCATCACTGCAACAGAAGTAATAGAATTTGTGGGGTAACAGATATGGACAAAAGGTTGAAAATATTTATGTATTCAAGCTGTTAAAACCTTGAAGCTTTGGCTAGTTCTCGATTTCTACTTCCACCAACGAATGTAGTGTAGAGATAAACACCAGATGGTGCCCGATCGGGGAACATCATTGATGAAAAGAGGGTGCCTGTGAGCAGGAAACTTAGTAGCATAAATAAATGGACAGTAAAATCAGAAACTCATGATACATGAAGCTAAAAGAATCACATTACCGAGTGTTCTCAAGCCATTTTGTTGCTCTTTTGAGGGTATGAGAACACCAAAGCCTTCAAGTGGCCGCTTTACATTTTCCCTCTTAAATGTCGTGATTATGACAGACATTGGTAAATAGTTAACCTGCTCAAAATGAAAAGGCATGAACACCATAATTTCCATTGAAGGCAGTAGATATAGAAGATAGGGTCCCTGATGACCCTATAACTAATGGTCAAGCCAAGTAAAAGTAGACATTAGACCTCAAAATATCATAAATTGGTGGCAATGTCCAATTTGTTCTGCAGTCTTTCTCTTTACAATTTTTTGTTCGGTAGGAATCAAATTTGAGAAGTTTATGATCATTATACTGAATAAAGAACTTCAGACACCTGACGAATTTGCACAAGTATAGATTACCATTGTAGATGCAAACAAAGAACATACCTCAGGAATGAAATCTAGGGGAAACGGGCTTCCTCGTTTGGTAATCTTCATTTGTTTAACATCAGAAAGAGGGGCCTAATGGAAGACATTGGAAACTAATTATAAACACCCATTTGTATGCGCAATCTAAGATTCAAAATTTAGAGGAACTTGTCAAAACATAGCATGTTACATTGAAACCTTCATGGTTGCTATCATGATTTTTTTTATATAATAATAAATAAATAAATAAATAAATAAACACCTTATCGATGTGAAGTGGAGGTAAGAGAGTGAGGACTGCTTCTCCACTCTATTTTACTCATACTGGAAGTTCAAAGCATTTACAACCGATTCAAGCATATGCACTTACTGTGACTATTAATGCATCAAAGGACTTCTCATTGGAAAGCTTTTTGTCGTTCAATTCATAAGAAATTGACCAACTATCTTGAGGTGACTTCTCACTGCAACCACAAGCTATTTCCAGCACCTTAGATTGAAGTTTAAGTTCATCTTTGCCGAGTTCATTGCACAATGCATTGGTGAGTGTCTGTGAACAGTCAAAACCACACTTACATCACAATCATAGTCATTGGCATGACAAAGTTGAGATGATATTATACCATCAAGGAACTATGCCTACAAATAGTCATACAATGTTTCAATAATTAAACTTCCGAGAGGATATCCTAGAAAAGGTAATCAAATCCATGCTTCTGGCTCAAGATTGGGACCATCATGAAGAGACTATTTAGAAGCTTAAGAGGTGTGCACCCTTTAGATGCTTAACTTTGACTAAGTAACAATAACTTCTGTATGTCTGTAAATATTAGCCAAATTTCTGGGTAGTACATAAATAAAATGCTTTAGCCCTCTTATATGTGTATGCTCACAATGTGTTGACGCTTTAATGTATGCTTCTCTGGACAGCTTTTAGACGTAATACAATAGAGCAAGAATCCTGACCACGCATAAGTTCCATTTGAAAATACTTAACCACTACAGTTGCATAGCTTAAATTCAAGCACAGGAATATGTTGGTTGCAAATGAAAAGTTTGGTTACCAAGAAAGATGAAAAAGGAATTCTAGTCTCATATGACAGGGATTGAAGATTGATAAAGACTATAGTCTATAAGCCTACCTGCATCCCACCTAGAAATGAAAATGAACCATGTTTTTGCTTCTTCTTTGCTGATGAGTCCATTCCACCAGATGTGTCCTTTTTGGCAGATAACTTAGACTGAATAGCACCAGATATGATTGAACCAAACCTGAAAAATCGTAGAAAAAATCATGACCCCGTTGAAAGACATGCATGATGGATTAGCACGGGAAAATTGCATAAAGTAGGCTTGTTTTAGCACTTGTTTAATTGCAGCCATCCATGGAAGAAAAGAATTGATTTTACTTGTCTAAGATTAGAATTTATAGTTGCCACACTTAAAAGAATAACTAATTTGAACCAGCTAAATGTGAAGCAAGTGAATAGTGTTATCGAAAATCATCAACAATGATACTAAACTCAAACAAAGACCAATGTAGCTGAAATGATTTGCTCTTCTTGCACATCACATTTCCTATATGTAAAGATATAACCATCGCTCGTGTAAATTTTATATCTTTATTGAAGCATTTTCAAACTGATGCAGACATGTCCTCCTAAACTAAAATTTTTGTTCGTCTTTGTTTACCAGCCTGAAACATACTCAACTGTTAGCAAAAGATCGAATCTAAATGAACTCTATGTGAACCTTACCTTTTCTCAAGATTCCATATCTCTGGAAATACATGTTGCATCTGGTCCAGCAAATAAAAGATAATTTGTATCATTTGCCAGTTCAATTTTGAATATCAGGGCAAGCAAGAGAAATGAAAACTGACAACTTAAAGAAATTTAATTATCTTGACACTGAATCATGTCCTCATTTGGTTATGAAATTCCAAGAAATACATCAACCAATATAGAAATTTGTAAGTACTCACTGATAGAGACTCAGGATCCCCACCACTAGTTCCAGCAACGAAAGGATCAATAAGATAGTCAACAACCTGAAAAAGAATTATGTCATACACTAAGCAATACTTAACCAACCAGCAAACTTGACGACATATCTTCCTCTAGAAGTAGCATAGGCACAACATGAGAAGGGGAAACCAAAAAAGACATGATTCTCTAAAGTTTGCTGGAGAACAAGTCCTTGCTAAAATGAATGATAAGATGCGGCATTTCAGGATTTTATTTCCAATATATATGAATAATTCTTAAGAGGTTAGTTTCATATTCATTTGTAAAAATATTAATAGAAAAGAGTACACCATGTTATGAGTATTACCTCTTTTCCAAAATGTCGCTGGAAGAAAGCACCAACACTGCAGACACAAGCAAATATTAATCACGCTTGTTGAGGCAACCAGCGCTATTCCCCATTACATTGAAAAGAATAAAACATGTTACAATGAATAGATTATCCCAAAGATGATATAATAACTATGTCAAGCTGACAGGGATTTTCAAAATATCCGAAGAAGTAAGCATCACAAAATGTTAGTCAACCACACTTCAAAAAATGTTATTCAAGAAGAGAATAACTATGGGCACAAAAGAAAATGTGCAACCAGTGCACTACGAAGTAAAGTTCTGCAGTTTACCATATAAATCCTGTCACTACAAAGGATCAGAGAAATGCAACTGGAAGGAATATATATATATATAGGGATAGGACCAAGTAGAAAGCATCCCCCCGTAGTACCATACAACTATGAACTATGCATTTTTATATATATGATAACGCATCTTTTAACATGCATTTTATTTATTACAATAATTCACTTTTAATTACAACCATAAATTATACAAAGATCAATGGTCCAAATTAGGTTCTACATACTACGGGAGGGAAGGTTTTTACATGATCCTTCCATGTGTGAGTGTGTGTGGTGGGGGGGGGGGGGGGGGGAACAATTAAAACCAAAAGATTTAAAATATAAAAAAAAAATT
>JAYDZE010448681.1:14768-34871 GCA_034509125.1 Monilaria moniliformis
CCCCCCCCCCCCCCAAGAAGTAACTCGACAAGATTTAGAATATTAATAAATAATTTTCTTGATACCTTTCCTTTTCATCAGGCCTCTTGGATGCATTATTATTTTTCCACAAAAATGGTTCCAAAAATATTTGAAGCTGAAAAGAGAGAGCAACCTTGTATAAAAAGCTATTTAAAAAATGGAAGGGGCATAAGGAAAAGTAATTAATAAGAATAGGTTCACTGGCTCATCTGATCATGATTTAATGTTCCAACCTTTCAATTTGGTTCAGCTTAATAAATCTTTCCCCCATGGAATAAGGAAGAGCTTATTATTAAGCAGCAAGCAATAAATGACTTTATCATGCTTCAATACTTTTAAATAATTAAAATGTAAAATTATAAGAGCAAACCTTTGACCCTGCCGAAAGAAAATTGCTTCTGATAAGTGCAACAGGATTTGATGGTAGCTGAGATGGTAAAATGTGTAATCAGTACTCCGAAAATGGAAAGAAGTCACCCCCTATTCGGTTAGTAGGAGGGTAGTATAAAGCAGCAGCAAAATGAACTGAGAACCCTACCAGTACCGGCACTCCGTCTTTAGCTATATAACGTTTCTGTTGTGAAAGTGGCTGCAGCATAAAACAATATTAAATTTCACAGCCACTTTACATCAGAAAACACTCATGGCGTTAGAAGAAACAAAATATACCACTTGCAGAAACAAGGAAAAAGTAAAGAGGAAGATAAACATATTGAATCTAAGAAAGAAAGAAAAGATCATACAAATTGTTGCTTATCCCTAAGTCCAAGACAGTCGAGCAAAAACCCGACAGGTGCCTCGCTTTCAGTCTGCCCACAAAATAGAACTTGTCAATGTACGCACCACAAGATAAAGCATCTGTACTGAGTATGAATACATACCATAGTGTTGGCTCCTTCATCCCATATCAAACCATCACGAGAAATGCTTTTTAACTTCCCTCCAACTCTCCCATCAGCTTCAAAGACTGTGACGTTTAACCCTTGCAATTTCAACTTATATGCTGCAGATAGCCCACTTCACAAGGAAAACAAACCAAAAACAAAAACAAAAACAAAGAGAAACCAAGGAAATCATAAACTGGATGGGAATAAGTAAATCAAGGTGAGAAAATCAAAGAAATAAATTATGTTAGCTTCTGCATACAACCGTTCTCTTCACATATTTCTTTCAAACCAATCCAATAATCACTTCAAATTCTCAACCCCCCCCCCCCCAAAAAAAATGTATATATGTATATAGCCTAACATGAATACATGATTCCATTTAGACAGAGTAGGAAATTTAGGTAATGATCACCACAGCCCCTGAAAAAAATTTCATATAATCAACTTATGCATGCCTCATGACAAAGTGTTATACGAGCTACAAATTATCTGCATTTCTTCAAGATGATGCAAAGGATAAAAAAAAAACACACAAAATTCAGCAATCCGACCAGTGAATTACAGGTCGACTCACCTAACGCCAGCTCCAATTACAGCAACATTCTTAACAGAAGAATCTGAAATTACACACAATCAATAATCTCTTGAGCACATGTTTATGCTTGCAAAAAGAGCAGAGAGAGAGAGAGCACCTTGCTTATCGTCTTTGGAAAAGGAAGCCATGGGCAGCCGGCTCAGTTGGGTTTTGAGCTGTTGAATTGGAGTTGGAGAATATAATTGCATAGGGTCGGATGGGGTAGAGAGAGAATCAACGACTAAGTCGACGTTGCATTACTGGTAATTGCAGAATTTGCAGTAATGATCGACGCAAATTGCAATTGCAGCGTTTATGGTTTATTCTGGGCCGCTTTATGGGCCACCTCGGCCCAAATCTGGCAAGTACTTTTGCTCATCTCACTTTCTAAATTGAGCTTCTTTACAACTTCACCTTCTAGTTTGGGCTTACTTTTTTTCAAATCTTAATCAAAATTTTATCAGGAGCCCATTGTGAGAGCGGGCTGGAGAAAGGTTGAACTCAACTCATACGGGAGCGAGTTGTATTGATAAGACCATTTACTATTTCTTGAAGCTTAATCTCTGTTCGAGATAAATCGTATAGCCAAGAGAAATCATGAAATCATGTTATCTATATCATATAATATTATATGTGTGTTAGACGTGTGTGTGATTCTATCTAAATTAATTAACATTCTTAACTAAGTAAACCAAAGTATTTAGATTAATTCTTTCCTAATTGATTTGTTAGACGATCTCCATTGTATCTAAGTCATCAATAAGTGAGTGGATTAAGATTATCGGCTACTCATGTAAAAATAAAAAAAATAAAAAAAAGATTATGATAAATGGTCCCACATAGCCATATTCCAAGTTTTGCCCAAATGCCACATTTCCTTCAAGATATGGTTGCTCAGATTATAAGGTAAACCCACCAAATTGTTAGAACAGAAAATATATAATTTGGAGAAAGACCAAAAAGAAAAACAAAAGCTTAGCAATTATTTGAATTAAACTGAGGTAACTGAAGGCAAAAGCAAGTGGAATTTAGATGGAGTTAGTTAGAGAGAGAGAGAGAGAGAGAGTGAGGGGATTTTCAATCCTACCAAACCAAATTTTGAACAAACTCCAAATGATGGGATACACTTTTTTGTTATCAAAAGTGTAAATTAATGAAATCCAAGTTAGTTGTGTTGCCTTGGTGAAGACATGGACCCTCCTTCCAGGCGCTAACAATGTTCAAAATTTCAAACTTTCATACACAAAACTCATATAAATCTACCTTTTTTTAATAATAGTACGCCACTTGTATTTATCTATTATATTATAAATTAACTGCACATAAATACACAAATTTTCACCAAATTTTGATTTTAAACATAAACTTAAAATTATACTTCCAAATATACGAACTTTCAATTATTTTGAATTTTCACACTGTTGTCAATTATCTCTAAAATAATATTGAGATTGATGTTTTAAATGTCTACGCACTACTTAAATAACAGATGTACACAATGTAGTTGGATGCGTACGTCATTTGAGTTAGTCATGATGATATTAATTTGTCACTTCAACCAGCCATAACGACATTAAGTTGCCAAAAATTGACAAACGTGTAAAAAATCATAACAATTGAAACTTCATGTGTTTGGAAACGGATTTTTTAATTCATATACAAAATCAAAATTTGGATAAAATCCTTGTATTTAGGCAAAATCGGTATTTCAAACCATTATTTCACTTTTTTTTTTTTGGGTTATCATCCATTTGTACGTAGGACTGCATTTACATAGAATGCCTATAGTAGTAGGACAAATATAAATTATGCATTGAACATGGTTTGTCTTGTCTCTTTACAAATTTATAATTTTATAGATCGTAGTAATTAAAAAATTCATTATCAGCTCTAATTCAGGAACATGCAGGACGTGTTCATGTGAAAATGTCAATCGACCACTATCACTGATTCACCGTACCATAATTTATTTTGCTAGCATTGTAACATATGCATTCATAGAAAAATAAAATATGAAATTGAGAAACTGTATATACAAATTAAAAGGAATATCATTTCACTTTTTTTTTTCTTTTTGCAAAACCTAAGTTTATATTTGGTGACTATGAATGAAGTATTTGTGACTTGTGAGTATGTTTTGTGTAACCTTAACGAAGAGTTGACAAAACATATATGTATGACCAATTCATTATATATAAAAAGATGGATGCATGTAAGTGCACATGCTCTAACTGAATCTGCGGAACAATCCCTTTGTCTTTAAATTTGAATACAATATTACTTAGCTCTCTATTATTTGCTTCGTAATTATCATTTCTAATCTAAAAATTTGCATTTTAGATATCAGTGACGGATTTAATGTAATTTAATCATACTCTCTCTCTCTCTCTCTCTCTCACTCTCTCTCTCATTGTGATATAGTGGTCACGTGCCGGTGTGCGCAAATACAGCCGCACCTCTCTTCCCTGCGGCTTTGCCATGTGGATTCGTTTGCCAATTAATTTATATATTTTCACATTTTCCTATATCAAGTTATTCAAATTACTAAGAATTATTTTCCGGCAAAATTAATAATTAATCACGACACGTCAAAGAGAGGGGAAGTAAAATTAGCTACGAGACAACTGAGACGTTGGTCGTTTCTTTTTTACCTTTTTTTCTAGTTAAATTTTATAATTTGTCTTAATTTTTACGTGGAAATAAAATTAGCATAGCTTTGATTTAGTAAAAAGTTAATAACACTGTTGCCTAATTAATTTGCTAAAAATGTTGGTCAACAATCTTGACTAGTGTCAACAAACATGGCACAAAGGGATGCTTGGCTTGTCAAAAGATAGTATCCACCTTGACTAAAAAATTGTGAACCAACTCTAACAACTTTTTTTTTCCCCACAAAAGATACTTATATATATATATATATATAATTAAAAGGATATCAATTTATTGAGCTATTCTATTAAATGATCTATTTATTTATGTATTTTAGAGATATTGGAGGCATTGTGGCAAAATTTTGTGGTGGATTTTGTCATATGCATGGTTTGGCTAATGTTGTAGTCTATCGTTTAGCATCTTTTGTTGAGACTTTTGATGCTTAACACTTTAGGATTTTTGAGTAATATATCTATCTGGTCTCTTAATTTTATTGCTTCAAGAAAAAGGGTGAAAATGTACAATAGTTTTTTTTATTTAGTTGGTCTGAATATAATGCAGACATATGAAGTTATAAGCACTCAAATTGAAGTCTAAAATATCAGTTTTGATGATTACAAAAGTTCCCTTTAATTTAAAAAAAAAAATTAATAAGTATGGATACTTTTTAGTATTATAAACGAATAACACATTTGATTCAAATAAATTGAACAAATATCACACGATTCTCGTGTTAGACACGAGAATATTGATATGTCTAACAGATTTTGATCCGTTAAACAATTTAAGCCAATTTTTTATGATAATTCTTTTTATTATGTGAATATTTTGGAATTCTATTAATTTAAAGACATTTATTGTGGTTGATTTTGGACATAAATGCTAATTGAATTCATGCCCAAAGTATCCGCTCAAGAATTTATGTCTTCAACCCTATGTTGATTTTTGATTTACATCTAATACACGACTATGTTTTTATATGACATCTAAATCGGGCAGTCAAAAAGAAAAACATTCTCAGTAAAGACAAAGCTGAATCAAGCAGTCAAGGCGCCAAACAATGCATAACATATATATATATATATATATTAGTAAATTACTATAAATGACTGTCTTTTTCTCCTTTATTTTAGTCTTTCAATTCCTTTATATCTCTTTAACACTAAATATTGATTCCTATTCTTTGCACGCACTTTTTTTAAAAATAAAATAAAAAATTCAAAGTAAAATTCAAAAACCAATCCATGTCACGGTAATGAAAAAGAAGTTATTGCACATAAAATATAGATGAAATCTTGTATGTTCGCGATATCTCATTAATAATTTTTACTATTTTAATAATATTTATTATAAAATTAGAATGATAAAAAACCATATATCATATTTTTGAAATATTTTGATTAAAAATAATTATTTTGCTCTAATTATTTCAAAAGTACTATTAAAATAATAAAATTATTAATTCGCGTGACGAAGGAAATTGCGAGATAGAGGATTGCAATTTGCAACCCCCTCGTCTCTGGCGCTCGCCTATTTCAAGTTCTCTCCCACTCTCGAGTTTCGTGCTCTCTCACTCTCTCTCTCCCAACCAACCAACACTGAAAAAGTGAACTAAACAATTCACACACTCTCCGCGCACCTGATTCACTCTATTCCTACCTGCATTCCACCACTCTCTCCGCCGGAAATGATGATGCTGAGACACGGCGGGGGAGGGAGCGGCGGATTTCTGGCTGGGAAGCAAGTTGTTCCGCTGAACTACGAAGCTGAGGTCTCGCAGCGCCTTCTAGAAACGTCTCTATGCAATGATCTCAGATCGGCTCATGAATGCCTCGCCGATCCGTTGGTCGACGTCAACTACGTCGGTGCGGTTTGCTTGAAGATGCGGAAGACAGGCGTCGTTTTGCGGGAGGAATCGCCAAGCGAAGTGCGTGTCTATTACGAGGAATTCCGAACTGATGCTACGGCCTTGTTTGTTGCTGTTACTAATGGAAACTTGGCCTTAGTCAGGAAATTACTGGTAGATTCTCTCCTTCAGCTTGAGTTTTGTTTCAGTAAATTTCTGCTGTTCACCTATCTTAGTTTATGGTCGTCGCTCCTAATATGGAAATTCATCCTTCATCCTTTCGGAAAATTCAACTCGGAATCTCTACCACTGCAATCTCAAATTCTAGTATGGAAAAAACGCCTGCGGTTATCGCTCTGCTTGCTTTTTTTTTTTTTTTTTTTGTTGTTGTTGGGAATTTGCATCGGATGCGCGAATCCATGCCTATATTATGGCGTTAGTTTTGTTTTGCGTGACTAGAATCTCAATTATTTCGTTTGGTTCAATTCAAAATTTAAAAGTTGATGTGCTCGATGGCTGGTGGTGTTATTTATCTCTGTCTTATTCAAAATGTCGACAGTTGCTTTGGCATTGGTTGTTGCTTGGACCATTACTTTGGCTCATAATACTTGCACGTTTTGCTTAATATCGTGAAATCTCCTTGTGATTGAATTTTTACTTCTCTATTTCTTGCTCGATTTTATTGTTTTGATCGATCTGTTCCTCTAACTTTCCATAAATCGTATGCTGTGACTATTCAGGCTTTGTGATCTCAGCCCCTTACTTATCCTATTAAGTTTATTAGAGTGGTTTACCGCATTGACTTAATTTCCGGTACCGTCGTCGCGACAATTTCTCATTGTATTGTGTTAAGTAAACTACTCGTAGTGGATCTCATCTATCTAAATTTGCATTTTGCACTATTTAATTAGGGAAATTTGTTTGTCTCTTCGTGAGTGACTGTGACATGTGAGTGAGTGAGAGCAAGCAGGTGGGGCCAGCTCCTTAATAATTCCCTGAGGTTCTCTGTATCGTTGCCTGAAGTGACAATGTATGTAGTACATAAGAGCTTTGCTCTTTTTTTTTTCTTTTTTTCTTTTTTCTGACATATCTTGTACTATGTCTGAAGATGGTGCCGTATCTCATTGTCTGCTTGAACCACGGGGTTGTCTTGCTGTTTTTTACTTTTTTTCTCAATTCTTTATGGACTAAAATATCTTTACGCTGTTACTAACAATTTTTACAGAACTAATATTGTATTTGAAGTAAAGGCAATCAATATGATACGTCATCAGTTGCTTTTTATATCTGCAAGACTCATTGTAACCTTTCTGAAATCGCAGAGTGTTGGAGCTGATGTAAACCTACAACTGTTTAGGGGCTATGCAACGGCAGCAGCTGCTAGAGAGGGCCATTATGAAATCCTAGAGATCCTTCTCAAAGCTGGGGCATCTCAACCAGCTTGTGAGGAAGCACTTTTAGAGGTTAGCAGCCATGGACACTCTCAGTTAGTGGAGCTACTAATGGCATCTGACTTTATCAGGCCGCATGTTGCTGTTCATGCTCTCGTTACTGCATGCTGTAGGGGCTTTGTTGAGGTGGTTGATGTTCTCGTCAAGGTATACCTTTGGATACACATACACCAATTCATATTGGCAACATTTCTCTGTTATTTGGTAGGATACGAGCACTATTAGGTTAAATGATTGGTTAAATGGCATGCACCATGACCTACGATCAAAGTGAGGTTAAAATTTATGGAGATTGAATATAATGCCTACCAGGTAACGCAATACTTGGGAAGGACATGCATGGTATGTTAGTTAAAACGGGCAGATGGAATGTGTTGCAACTCATCATAGAGATCTTTGTTCCTATCCCATTTTATAATCTCTCTAATTTAGTTGTTACATGATGGCAGTGTGGAGTAGATGCCAATGCAACTGATCGTGTTTTGCTTCAATCTTGTAAGCCTTCTCTGCATACAAATGCCGATTGTACTGCGCTTGTGGCTGCCGTTGTTAGTAGGCAGATTTCCATGGTCCGGCTACTACTAAAGGTAACAAAATTAATGCTTATCTTGCATTGTTCTTCTTGAGACAGCTCGATACTGAATTTGGATCATTCTATTAATTACATTACCTGTCTCCACTCTCCATCTATTCAACAAAATAACAAAATTGGACCATCAGGTTGATGTCTTGTATTCTTGTGGTTTTCATTTAGCTTAACTAACATCCCCTTCTGAACTAATCTATTTTCTACCAAAAGGCTGGTGTCAGAACTGATGTGAAAGTGCACCTTGGAGCATGGTCATGGGATTTGGCTTCTGGTGAGGAATTTCGGGTTGGCGCAGGACTCGCTGAGCCTTATCCGATCACTTGGTGCGCTGTCGAATATTTTGAAGCAACCGGATCTATACTGAAGATGCTCCTTCAATGCATCTCCCCTGATACTCTTCATTTTGGAAGAACTCTTCTCCACCACGCCATTCTATGCGACAATCAAGAGGCTGTGAATGTGCTTGTAAAATGCGGCGCATGCATTGAGACATCAGTGATGACCACACAACAAACTCATCGTCCTATACATATGGCTGCTCGTCTTGGATCTTCAACAATTCTTGGTACTTTGATTGGTTCCGATAGCAATGTGAACTCCACAACAGAGTCCGGTGAGACAGCGGCAATGATCTGTGTGAGATATAAGCAGGAAGAATGCCTCCAAGCATTGGCAAAGGCAGGTGCTGACCTTGGCTTGGTTAACTTGGCTGGCCAATCAGCAGCTTCCATCGCTCGTTCAAATCGATGGTATGCCAGTTTCCAGCAAGTATTGCTCAATTTAATACGCAGCGGAACTATGCCTACATCCACAAACAAGTCTGTTTTTTCGCCCTTGTTGTTTGTGGCTGGATCTGGCGATGTTGTTAGCTTGGAAGCTGTGATGGGGCAAGCAGATACCGAGCTAGATGAGCAGGACGACAGAGGCTTCTCTGCGGTCATGATTGCTGCAGTGGAGGGCCACGTTGATTCTTTCCGCTTGCTCGTATATGCTGGAGCCGATGTCAAGCTGTGCAACAAATCTGGTGAGACAGCAATCACACTTTCCAAACTCAACAAGAAGAGGGATCTATTCGAGAAGGTGATGCTGGAGTTCGCTCTGGAGAAGGGAAACCGCATAGCTGGAGGATTCTACGCCCTGCACTATGCTGCTCGTCGTGGAGACTCGGACGCAGTCAAGCTCTTAACAAGCAAGGGGTACGACATCAATGCTGCCGACGGGGAGGGCTACACGCCACTCATGCTGGCAGCAAGAGAAGGCAATGGCAAAATGTGCCAACTCCTCATCTCTTCAGGAGCAGATTTCGGCATGAAAAACGCCAAGGGTGAAACTGCGCTATCAATCGCGAAAAAGCTTCACAACGAAGCAGAGGACGTGATACTGGACGCACATGCATGCAAGGTGGTGACAGATGGCTCGCGGCTGCAGAAACACACCAAGGGAGGGAAGGGAGCGCCACACACGAAGCTCGTTGCAATGGTAGGAGCAACTGGGGTTCTGCGGTGGGGGAAGTCGAGCACCAGGAATGTGATCTGCAGGGAGGCGGAAGTAGGGCCGAGCTTGAGCTTCCAGCGGAATAGGAGGAGGAAGGGCGATGGGGATGAAGCGGGGATTTTTCGGGTTAGGACTACGAGGAATAAGGAGGTGCATTTTGTGTGTGAAGGAGGGGTGGAGGTGGCGGAGCTGTGGGTGCGTGGGATTAGGCTGGTGACCGGAGATGCAATTTTTGGTAAGTAGGTGTTGTTTGGGGATGGGAAGTGTACAGTTATGTTAGGAGTAGTGCTTCATCTCGAAGTATCTGGAATTTGGGAAACTATTTCTCTTACATTGTAAATTCATTTCTTACGTGAATTCAGACAGTTATTGTAGTTGTTGAGATTTTGGGAATTCTATTTAAAGTAACCTAGGTTGACCATAAACAGAGATAGCTTAAGTTATCAGACGAACCTGCATCTCAAATTGATTGAGTTGCAGATTCCGGTATCTGAAGAGGACGAGGACGATGACGGTGGGACAGAATTGAAGAAACACTTAACTGCAATTTCTCTAATTATCATTCTTATTTTTACAATTATTCATGACTTTAAGTTACACTGGTGGTCTTATTTCCCTTTAGTTTTTAGTTGTCATATTCTTTTGTTATCTCCAAGTATTTGGAATTGGGAAACTATTTCTCTTACTGGAGCCTGCAATTTTTCAGTTTGAGGGGCCTGTTTATCGGTTTTTTTTTTTTAATTGAATTATATGTAAGAATTCTAATAAATGAACACGTAGCAGAAGTTACTAGTTTTTATTTTACCAAGAAACGAGATAAGTTCAGACATTAGCTCGACAATAACGTTAATATTTCAAAAAAAAAAACGTTAATATTAAATATCAATGGACGATTATGCCCCTTGATCATCTGTTATAATACCTTACTATTTATTTTGACTAGTAGAAATTATGAGGGTGGACGATTATGCCCCTTGATCATCTGTTATAATACCTTACTATTTATTTTGACTAGTAGAAATTATGAGGGTGGCTTCTCAATGTTCAACACATCACTAATATTTTATGAAAATTTCTCTAATCTCAATCACTGTTTTACAAGCCATAACTCTGCTCATTATTATGAAAATCACATTAATCAAACAAAGATAAATGTAGATATCAAAGTCATTAGGGGTATAAAATCATCCCTAATTAAATTACTTTGATCAATATCTTAACTTCCCCTAAAAGAAATAACAAAAAGTTCCGATTAAATGGAAATATTGAGGGGCATAATTGTCAATAAGAATTGTGCCTCCGCTGAAAAGTGAGAACGAGAAAATAAAATTCCCTTTTTTTTTTTTGGAATTTGGGAAATTGGGTTGTGCGAAAACATGAATCGTCCATTCCACACCTCGTTTGAGTAAGCAACCGTTTTTCTTGTCACGCACAAATACAGAAGCACACCTGCCTTGCCTGGAATCGCATTTCTTCACGAACACCAAAACTTGAGAGTTGAGTTGAGTTGAGATAGAAAGAAAAGAGATGTTTTACTCTCAGTTGCTGCTGTCGAAGAAGGGGCCGTTAGGCATCATTTGGATGGCCGCTCATTGCCATAAACGCCTTAAGAAGGATCAAGTCCACCAGACCGACATTCCTTCTTCTGTGGGTCTGTCTCACTCTCTCTCTCCCTCTCCCTCTCCCTCTCCCTCCCTCTCTCTCTTCACGTTCACTGAGAAATCTATTGTTTGTTTGATTTTTATTTATTTTATTTTTTTGGTTTTTTTTTTTCCCGCGTGGTTCTTCCAGTCTAGTAGCCCCCCCCCCCCACCCCTTTTGTGGTTGGTTTTCTGTGCGTTTTACTGCCAAATTACTATGTGGGTTTACATGCTTTATGGATTTTTCTTACGTTTTAAAAGCTATTTCTCGCTTGCCCTTTCGATCGTTTTAAGGTTTTCTTTCTTTTTAGTTACTAGTCATTTCAGTTCTGCTAGCCGTTGTGTTCTACTAATTAGGAAAAAAAATATGAAATGCTGCATATATATGGAGGTTTTGCATGAGAGAGCTGAAAAAGAAGTATGTAGTTGTTTAGTGGTTTTAAGCATAAGCAATGATTACAAGCCTGTGTGTGTGTTTTACTAAATGCAGCAGATGTTGTATGGGCTTTTGCAGCATTTGTTGATGTAGTGCATACATTCATTTGTTTTCTGACTTCTCTAGCGAAATAATTAAAGATCAAAAACACAGTTTTATACTACATGTTTAAGAAGGGGTTATTTCGTGTTTTCTGACTTATTGTTTTGATAAATGAAAATGATGTAAAGAAGGTTGAGTAATTGTTTATATTCTTGAATATTCAATATTCCTACTTTGCATAGAAGTTGGGGAGCAGATGATGTTGTAATTGGCCATAATATTCTTTATCTGATGAGTATCTAATGTTTTGTCCATGTATTTTGTCTACCATTATTCTCAAAGTTCATGCGTACCACTTTGCTGGAATTGAAGTTTTTTTCTTCTAGTTGCTAATTTTTTTATAAGATTAGATGCAACTAACCTATTTTGCTACAATTGTCTTCTTCAGATAAGATCCTGGATGATGGTGTTCCGGTAGTCACTCATAGAATTTTAGCCTTCCTTCTTCTAGGCATCGTGAGAATATACTCGAAGAAAGTTGAGTATTTGTTTAATGACTGTCATGAAATTCTGAACAGACTATGTAGCTTTAAGACCGGGAAAAGGGCCCGAGCAGGTGTAGGCATCTCTCACTCTCAGGGACATTATCACTCTATTACTCTACCCAAGAGATTTGAACTAGATACATTTGATCTAGGTGTGGGTCTAGATCAAGATGCAATGGGGTGAGCTTCATACCTGATATCTCTCATGGCATTGCTTTCTATGAGCTGTAGGTTTATGTGGGCATCTGCAACTTTATATTTAACTATTTCTTCTTGGTATGTTTGGTTATGCAGTGGGAAAGTAAGATCACATAAACAAGAGACGCATGCTGGTATAATGTTTTTGCTATTGCTATAATGGTTTTATGCGTGTGTTTTGGCATAACTTTGCATGTATTAATTTTCAGATGGGCGCGGGAAAGTCTCTCGTAGATCTGGCTCATTTCGCAAGGTATGTGTGTTTGGTTTCGGTCATTTTTTCTTTTGTCCCTTTACTTCCTGTAGAAGTGAAGCAGCATTATCGCATAGAAAATGTTTATGATTGTCATTTTTGCTGCAAACAATGAAGTAGTTGTAGCAAATCAACATGGAAGTAGAAAAAGTAAGCTTCGTGAGTTGATTCAGTGAACAGTTTTATTATGAAATTGTTTGGCTGATAGTCCTCCGACAAAATTTGTACAGGATATTTTTCCAATTTCTGAAGCTTACTCAACGACTCACACACCACCCCGAGAGTATGTATGCAAGATTTGTTACTTTTACATACATACACATATATACATGAAAACCTAGTAGTATACCTTATCTCTTGACTGTCGAACCAACATGGTGCAGTGTGTTTGGAGCCCATCAGGAACAGGACTTGTTGGTGAAGCCATCCAGTAATGCGGACATTTATTTAGCTTGTGTTGACGTACTTCGTCGAACACGTCGTTCTTTAGAAGATTGTGTGGATCCTATTCGGTTGGATGAGACTGAAAATGAACAAATGCATAACAAGCTATCCAACAAGGATTGGAGGGATTGTCCAACAAATGAGGCGGATTCTGATTCTGATGCTGCTGTGCGTCTATCAAATAATAGACATAATTCTTTTCCAAGTTCGGGTCTTGAACTCATGGTGTTGGATGAAGCCAAAAAGGAACAACTGAACAATAGGGCATCTCATGAGAATGTTGGTCCAAATTCTGAGGGGCGGATTCAAGAAGAACAATTGCATGATTATATATCCGAAGAGGATCAAAGGACTAATATCCAAGGACCGACCAACAATATGGAGTCTGATTTTGTTGTGCATCTATCCAATAATGCAATCCTTTCCTTACCAAGTTTGGAGATGCTTCGTGGGACTGTGTTTACTTTGGAAGATCGTCTTGAACCAATGGTGTTGGATGAAGCTGAAGAAGAGCAACTGTATGATAGGCTGTCTAATAAAAATACAAGTTCAAATTTCCTGGTGCCAATTCAAGATGTGGAGTTGAATTCTGTTGTGAACCCATCTCATGAAGGAAGCAATCCTGTAGAAAATGTGGAAATACTTGATGAAAGCAATTTCTCTATGGAACACTTATCCAGTTTAAAGTTATTGAACTCGGCTGAAAAGAAAGATGACCATGATAAGCCAATCCTTGAAGAGCATGTAGCTGAAGATAAGCACATAGACCATCTGCCTACTCAGTTGAGTTTTCAAGAAGGCGTAGACCAAGTTTTCAGTGAAGCAGTTGATTACGCAGGGCAAGTGGGTCTGGAACTAGAGGTGATTCCCCCGGAAAGTGTAAAATGTCAGAAACCAGAAACTGTTCGTGTGTCTATTTCAACTCCTCACTCAAAGCTTCCAGGTAATATCACACTCTGACTACATTACACTTCCCATTTTTGTGCCAATGTACTCTCAGTCTTTCTGACAACACTCCCTGAATCTGACTGATATTATTCCATGCCTATCGAACTCTGATGAGGTTTCTGGCATGATAAAGACTCTGGTTGTATTATCATGAGTGACTTGTATTCCTGTTTTGTTTGTATAGCAGCAGATGTTGGCACTGTGGAAGTTGCAGCTGTTCAGACTCCTGGCAGAAAGGACCGTGCAAAGATTCTTAAAAAGCGGAAGGCATTGGTGGATGTTGCCACGGTGGTGCCAAATAAGTATGTGATTGATTTATTTGTCTTTTGACACTTTGGTATCACTGTCGTACAACATATATCATAAGAGCATGTGTTGAGTAAGTGCTAGAAGTAAGAAGAGTCTTTGTTGACTTGGTGGTTCTTAATTAGATGAATTTCATAAAGAGGTAAAAATTTGATGCGAGTATATTACTATTGATCTTGAAGGGTATTGAAGAGATGGATAGAAGACGATCCGATTGACCTAAAACGTGGAAGAAAGGAAATTCCTCATACTCGGTTACAAGCCTGGAGATCTCACAAAATTTGTCATGCACCTGACAGTTTCCTTGAGCCTTTGATTCCCGGTGAGTGTACTCATAGTCATCCAGGATTCAGCTTCAACAAGTAAAAGATTTTCCGCCACCTTGAATATTGTTCCCTTTTCTACTCAGGTGTCTCAGTACATCTGTGTTATTATGGCTGCTATGCACGCGAAACTTTATCTGCCAAACCATCTGTTGGCCAAGATGGTCTTGAAGCTCCTACAACGCATGGTGCTCAAGAACAGTCTCCCCCACAAACTCCAGTTGTCAGTTCTCCAGTTGCAGATAAACCGAGTGGGCAAACTACTGATGTCACGACCCTGGTTTTAGAAAAGCCTCCCGGACAAGCTCCACCTATCAGATTTCCTGTTGCAAAAGATTTTCCGGACCAAATTCCGATTGCTCCTGGAACACCTGTTGCTTATTTGAACTCATTGAGATCACACGAAGCTGAAGCAGTCGCTGATTCAGACATCTTGGAACCTTCCTCATCACTTGAAAGCATAGAGAAGTCGACATCTTCAAATGAACAACTTGGACTGGACGCTTTGTTTCAGGAGGTAGTCGTTTATTCTGTATCATGTTCTGCATTTTGATTTTGGTGGTTGATTTTAAATGCAAAACAAAACTTGGCAGCGTAGTAGTCGGTCACTATATACATCCATTGATGGCTAAAATGTTTCTTATCAGGAAACGAGCTCGTTCAAAGGTGATAGCTTGGAGAAAGGTAATTATTAAGTGCCCAACTTTTACCTTGTTCACTAGTTTGATAGCAAAATTCTTTATATTGTGATGATTTAACTTTTTCATTTTGCCAACTTTGTATTCCAGATGCATTCACTGCTAGAACAAGGTATAACTTACATTCTGTCTGGCAAAGTTGAATTATATGAGGACGAGTTGTGATGAACTCTTTTCTATGCAGAGTAATTGGAAGTTATCTTGGTAGGAAGCTCCTCCACAAAAAGATACAAAAACAGGAAGAAGTATTGAGCTTGTCGCGCTTATTGGCAGGAAAAACAAAGAAAGAGAGCACGATCATGTTCTACGAGATACTGGTTATACTCTTTGGTCCATTCGAATAATACTATTTGCATAGCCTTGAGTTCTTCTGTAGTATTAATCTATGCCTGCATTATTGAAGGTTTTGAAAACGCGAGACTGCATAGACGTGCAACAGGAGAGTGCTTACCGTGATATCCTTGTGCGCGAGACCCCCAAACTGAGGCAGTATTTCAAATGAGTATGGAGTAGATGAGCATTTCGTTGTAAATATATCTAGAGAGAAAAAGTAGGAGCTTAGAACAATTTCCATGTGGTAATGGTTTCTGTCGACTGCTTACTTCTGCTTTGTAACTACCTTTTGCTTATATTCTGCAGCTCTTCTCCATTTCAAATTCTATCACAATGTTATATTCAGATAACGGTGTAGTATCAATAATTTTTTTCTCAACTCAAACAATTTGAGATGTAGGTCTTGTATAGATGCATAAGACACTAGTATATATAGTAAAACACCAAGCACAACTGCGATTACCAAGATTTTGTACAACATCTACACTTTTGACTTGGAAATTCAAAACTTGCTTCAACAACTTCCTTATTGTATCGTAAAGCTCAAAATTAAGATAAGTGAGATTCGGAGCTCAGACCTTTACGGGTACGCCCACCGGCAGCAGTATGCGAAAACCATCCTAATCCCAGCATCGCGGTCGAGCTTGAGAAAACCGGGATGCTAGTCAGAGACAAGTGGTGTGTTTCCACAAATCTAGGTTAGGAGCGCATTTCCACAAATTTAACCAGCGTTTGGAAAGAACACTAATAGCTGCAGCTCCTCTCATTTACAGCCGTTGGTTATTGTAATAGTGCCTTTTGGTTCAAAAGCAATTATTGTTCTCAACAACTACAATAGCTGAAATTCACATAAATATAAATTTACAATTTAAGAGAAATAGTTTCCCGAATTCCAAATACCTCGAGATAAGAGTAATTTAGAGAGAGAGAGAGGGGGGGGGGGGGAGAGCGCTTGAGCAACTTTGGAAGAAAAAGAATTGCTGAGTTACTGCTTGAACACTCGGATAAAAATCCATGGTTAGAACATATGGATAAGTGGATACAGGATACAAGAAGTTTCCCTACACAATAGCAGAATTACATTTCTAGTGTGAGAGAGAGAGAGAGAGAGCAAAAAACAAGCTCCCCTGCAGAGTAAACATGCAAATCAATCACTTGAAGATCCATCATCATCTTCACGCTCTCTGACGACCCTCTCCAGAAACTTCTTCCTCACACCGTCAAGAACAGCATCTCTCGATTGCTCTCCACCGTGCCCATCGTTCAGCACCGGATCTGCCTGACATAGAACTAAGGCTACACCTGAAGATAAATAATACAATTCCATCACATTTTTTACAACTACCATTAACCAGAATAAGCCAAACTGTATTCTAGTGTTGCTGCAGTCAAGAATATAAAAATTTAAATCATGTAATGTAATCATAAAAGGGGTTACTCAACATTAGAACAACTAGATTACAATGGCTGGCAAACTTATAAATTGAATGGACAACTACATCTAGTATCCACTGAAGATTTTCCAATAAGATCACTCAACTACATCATAGAATACAATATAATGAAGAGTAAACTTTTGTGAAGTGATTGCTTATACATAGCAGATGAAAACCTACACTCTAATCTGGACATTCTTGTTACTAGTTTTATTCACATTTTCATTTTTCCCATATTCTTGTTAATAGTTTTATTCCCTTTTGCATTTTTTCCATGTGCTAAAGACAGTCTTCATGTACAGTTTTTAATTTCATAGATGTTGATTCAATGAATGAAATGCGACATTTCAAGATGTTCAACTGCATTTATCCATGTAAAAAACGATGCTACATGCACCACAAACTGCTAAAAACTGTGGAGAAAAGAAACTCATACGTGCCACAACAAAAGATGACTAACAAGTAAAACATAATCCAGTGTCCCAAAGCAGAGATGACATACTTTCAGAAGTGCACCTCCGCCCGAAACTATGTATCCCCACGTGAGTTGCCTTCACAGCACTATTATTGTACACTAGAATAGTGGGAAGATTACGATCAGGATAGTTGGGAATGCACTCTGTTGATATAATTTTGACAAACTTTGTTGCAGGGTATCTTTTTGCCAAATCTTCAAGACATTGCAAAAGCACCCTGCACTCTGGGAATCTGCATAAAAGCACTCAGGAATTAGAAAAATCTGTACTATGACCAATCTCCATGCGCTCAACCAAGACACGAGCATTATTGCTGTCGACAACAAGTACTTATTACCCATCTTTGTAGAGCAAGACGACAACCCAAACATCTTGAGGAGCTTGCGAACAAAACCAGATCCTGAAATTGGAATCACTGAACCAAACTTTGCTGCCTTAGCTGCTTCCCTCATCTCAACCAACCTTTTCTTCTTATCAAAATCAAAATGAAGGAAGACTCATAGCTACTCATTGTCTCGTTTAAATGAAGGAAGCGAACTAAGTAATTTATTGATTTCAAACAGATAAAGCCAGCCATTGGAGTTGTCAGTGAAATCAAATAACAGTAAATCGAAAGTATAACATACAATCTAGCCTATTGTGCTCCTACTTCAATAGCTTTCATCAAAAAGGAAAAAGACCTAATTGAAGATTCAACTATCAGAAGAGCAGATGCATTATCATCAAGGATCATTCCTTACCAAAAGCAATCACAATTACGTTTCAATTACCATATAAAATCCAATCTATGAAATTAGCTGCCAATTTGCAGGAGCAATGTATGTAGTGCTGAATAAGGCTGTCGACTAATCGCAATTACTAGGTTAAGTGATTAAGTCCTTCCAAATCAGCTCAAATCAATTTCTAGGTTAAGTGATTAGCTTCCAATTTGCAGGAAACAATTATTCAAGTTCTACATCAGCCAAAATTGGATACCTGTACTCCTCAAGAAAGCGATCGTCGTCGAGATCATCTTAGTAGAGTAAATATATTATCTATGACAATAAATTGTGTGTGTTTTCTCTTATTACAAGTTTCAAGCAAAAGTTATTATGTTAAAAATACCTATTTTTTATTAAAATAATTATATTAAAAATAACTGTTTTTATTAATAAAAAATATCATTCTTATCAATAAAAGTGATAGTGTCTTTTAAATAATATGTGACATTAGCAAAAAGTGATAATTGTTTTTAATAAAAATTATTGTTATAATGGACAAAAGTTATTGTTTTTTAAATGATTCAATCTACTAAGATTTATTATTTTTTGTTACTATTATTTTTTCCAGTTGATCTTAATAAGGAAATTGTAGATAACATCTCTTATTAGAGATAATGACTGATGCCACAAATCGGGGATTGGAGTCCACACAATCTTTAAAATTTCTACTTATCCAATCTAATAAAATAATTAATAATAAAGTGGTGGAGTGAACATTATTATGGTTAAATGTATCAATTTTGAATCATTCCAATCACATCAATACTGTATACATCAAATTTTCTCACTTAATTTTCAAATGCGATTAAATTATAATATATGGTCATTGCATAGAAACAAGGTTAACCAAAGTGCATATTTTAGAAGTAACTACAGAGTTCTCTCAATAATAATAGTAATAATAATAATTGTTTATTTTTTAAAAAGAATATATATATATTTTTTTACAGTTTCTTTCGCTTTCGTCCGCATTTTCTTTAATGATTCACTCCATTTTAAAGTGCGCCATTTCTTGGCGACTTTCAGTTCATAATTTGCCCACCATTGTTCCATTTCATATGCTTGGTAATGGCTTATGTTTTACACACAAATATGAAGTATCAACAACTGAATTTTTTTTAGTATATATAAATGTACAAAAGTTAGTCATATATTCGAATGAATTTCATCAGAGTAGATTTCAACAACTATTGTTAGATTGAACATTGAAATTTGTCAGGTCATCCAATACCAAAATGTTCGAATTTTAATTTCTCAAATCAAAAGTTAGAACCTTGGGAATTTGGAAGTCAAGGTCACTGAAAAATTTAAGAAAATTTTAATTACTATAAAAAACTAAAATATTGGATATTTATTTATTACGATTTAAAAATTACAAGCTATTCCTAGTTTTCTTAATGGCTGTTTGGATGAGTTGAGTCGCGTCTACAAAATCCATCACTCACATTTTCGAATAATTTTGGAGTGAAATTTGACATCCATTTTACAATTTCAGTGGCACTCTCTCTCATTTTTTGATAAAGCAGCAAGGTTGCGGAAGGCGCTAGGCGTTAGTCGGGCGGCCGAGGGGGGCCTAGGCGGAGCATAGGCGGATTCTAAGCGGTTTTTATTTAATTATTTTATATATTTTTAATAAATATAAAAAAAATTATGTATAAATTAAAGTGTTAATATAGCCACCATATTTCATGATTCATGCTACCTGATATTAATCCCTCATCTGAACAAATTGCAACAGAATCCAAGCATG
>JAYDZE010448682.1:0-16283 GCA_034509125.1 Monilaria moniliformis
TGCGTTTCTTGAGATTCACTCACTCACTCACACACAAGCGTTCGGTGAAATAAATTTATAATTAAAATATTTTCCATCTCAAACCATTAATTAACAACTGAAAAAATAAAATAAATTAAAAGTCCGTGCATCGCACGGTTGGAACACTAGTTAACTTTAACGTACAGTCTCATATTATACTTTAGCAGATTGAGATCCTCTCGTAAAATATATCAGATGATTTTTTTTATAAGCTTTTTGCAAGGAAATAAATAAATAAATAAAGTTCTCATGAGACATGATTTTGGAGATCGAAGAAAGTAATATTTTTTTAGGACGCCGTCATACCTAGATCTCCACAAATAATAATTTATATCTATTTTAACCAATATGCGAATAGAGTATATTCGCCAGAATTTTCTTAGGTCTGTGTGTAAAAATTTGAATCTTGACCCATCTCGTGTAGGGCTGATTAATCGGTCAGTTCGGTTAATAACCGAACCGATTTGTCGGTTAACCGATTAAGAATTAGATGAAAATGGGAACCGAAACCAAAACCGAATTGGAGTCGGTTAGGCTTCTAACCGATCGGTTAATCGATTAATCGAAAATAACCGAAATAAATTTTAAACTAATTTTAAATCTTATTATTTCAAATTTCCATGAACTTTGAATTTGTAGGACTAAAAATAATTTGCTCTAGAGTTTTCCTACTTTTATAACAACACTTTCTCCATCCCTTAGCTCTCCATAATCGATGTGGGATAAGAACATGCATAATGCAAAAGCAAAGGGGGCTTTTATAACAACACATTCTTCTTCCCTTACCTCTCCACAACCAATGTGGGATGAGGTGTGCTTTTATATTAATCGGTTTTTTTTTCGGTTAATCGGTTAACCGATCGGTTATCGGTTAACCGATAACCGATCCCGCTACAAATTAGGAACCGAAACCGAACCGATAACCGACCTTAATCGGTTCGGTTATCGGTTAACCAATAACCGACTAACCGTTTTACCACCCCTAATCTCATGAATGACAAACACTTCTATGTGCTCGACCCTACAATGTGTGTGGGCTGAGTCGGCCCAGGCCCAGCCCAAACGCGAACCCAACCCACCCCCAGTCTGACCCGACTGGAAATTAACCCAAACTCATCTCATATCCAAACTCGTGACCTATTTTATAAAAGTAATAATTGTTATTAATAAAAGTAGCACTTGTAATAAATAAAGGTGATTGTTATGAAATGACTATTAATATAATAATAACAAAAATAAACAATATAACCCCACACTTGCAGCTTAATTGAAGTACAAAAACAACTCCATGTGAAGACAAAGACAACATTTTACGCCTTAAATTAATAATAGAAAATAAAAATTATTGCTATTATGAATAAAAGTTACTATTATTATAAATAAAAGTGATTGTATTAAAAATAATTGTTCTTGTACATATAGTGACTGTATTAATAAATAAAAGTTACTGTCATAAATATTAAAAAAATAGATCTGTTCGGATCTAACTCGGGTTCGGTCTGGCCGACTTGGTCTGACCCGTGCATTTTGTGAAGGCGTGCGTCCACCGATGCGCCTCCTCACAAATTTGTGCATGTGATGAAATGGTTCATACAAGACTCCGCTTAATGAATTGATATTAATTGTTGATCACAAGCCCCATATGTAGGGCACATGATATCTATAAATTTTCTCAATTATTTCATATTTTAATTTATTTTGGCATTTTATTAGGGGTGGGCATTCGTATTTTTATTCGAATTTTCGCCTAATCTGAACATATAAAAAAAATTCAAATTTTGAAATAATATAAATACGAACCCATCCAAAAATCTGAATCCGAAAATCCAAAGTATTTATAACTAAATCCGAATTGAATCCGAAAATCCAAAGTATTATGTTAGAACTATTTAATCGAAATATTATTTGAACAGAATACTTTATTTAAATATAATACTTATATAAAATATTTTATTAAAATAATATTTAAATATAATTTGGATTTCATATTTTTTCTGTTAAAAAAAAACAATTCGAACCCAGCCGTAAATTAGAATTTTAAAGAAAAAGAAAGTTGATCCGAATTTGAACCGAATTTAATATTTGAGTTTGGTTCGATTCAATTATTCAAATTATACATATTTTGCTCACCCCTACATTTTATAACATGTAATAAAACATTAAAAAATAATATCACACGTACACAACATTAAAACTTTGTAATAGATATCGACCAAATAACACGTACCATAAAGAAAATGAGATTGATAGCATCTCATATTCTAGAAAGATCCCTACTTCTTTTTATATATAGGGTAGTCAACATGATATATTATTATACAAGCTCGATGATAAAATATCTGAAAGTAGTGTGCGTGTGTGTTGCGGATAGCTCAATAATGAAGATTAGCCCAAGATATAACAAAATAATTTCTCAACAACAACAAAAACAAGATATAATTAATAAGACAAATTAAATACTCAAATAAAACTATTTTGTTAATGATTCCTAAAGCCATATGCTGGTGATTGAATATATATAGTAGACACAAGAAAAGGCAAATAATTTGTCCAGTATTAGTTTATAGTGAAATGGAGCATGCAAATAAATGGGGACACAAACATACAGGGTTCAAAGACTTTTCATCAAAATATCTCAAAATGCTGACAAAAATTTTCTACTCGACAATTTTAGTATCACTTTTCTTCTTTCGTCTTTTTGAAAAAATCAGTTCCATAATGAGATGTGCACTGTTTATTATCAAGATCGAAGATTATTATATGTAATACTTGAAAATAAAATAATTAAAGAAGCAAGTGAGAATAAATGAGGTTCCCATGGGATGCAGGCCGTGCCGATCTTCCCTCCATCGTTGCGTACTTTGAAAAGGGAGAAGCGAGAGAGAAAGACCTGATAGAGAGAAATAGATTGTGTGTGACTCGTTGACCTTATTTGAATATATATATTTTGATTTAAGTCAAATTGTTAGTAGTGAAACCCATTGGAATATGCTTATATTTTTCCTTAAAAATTATTAGAAAATCATAAGTTTATTAGCGTGGATAAACTAATCATACAGTTTATCATTTCGGCTAATTTCGGATAAATAAATTATCTGACTTTACTTTTGACACCTCTGTGGGGTCTTGTTTAATTGATACCCTAATTAGACGAAAATAAATTAATAATTCCACTCCCTTGAATATGATATTACTATCTGAAAATGAAGTATATTAAAACCTCTCTTCTTCTTCCTTGTCAAACTCAAAACTCAAAAGTAGCACAGAGTTAGAGGAGGTTTTTGACTAAGTAAATCAAGGTAAATTTTTTTTTTTGAAATATCAGCAAATCTTATTTGAAATTTGTTAGCTATGAGTTTGAGACAAAGTGAGTAGGGCAGACGGCATGTGGCCATGTTGGCGTGGTTCTGGTATGTTATGTTCTTTTTTAATCTTAATTATGATTGTGATCCTTGGTGACAGACATTCGGGTGGTTAGCTATTCCAACCTCAAATCAAATTCTAACTTAGCTTGTAACAATTAATATACTAACTAATTTTGAAATATCATCACAATAAATAAGTTTTGGAACACTGACTTAATTCATGCCACCAACAATGATTCAAACCCATCCTAATTTGTGCAAACATTTTAATTAGTGAAATCGATGATATTATTCCATATTGGTAGTTGATATAATGGAAGACGAAGGTGGAGAGGAGACGGATGCATTATTGTTTACTTTTTTTAAATGGAAATGGATTCAATCTTATTGTCTTGGAATTGTCAAAGGTGGTTTTGTATCATATGGCATCGTTTCAGCGCATTCCGCAGTTATATAGTCAGCATCTATGTGTAAGCGTAAGTGTAAGTGTGTGTAGTGTGTGTTAAGCAACAGTAGGAAGATTCACAGTAGCAGCTATGGAGGCATCACTTCCACTTGGGGCATGGTGGATACGCTTGCTGTTGCTGCTAACCATAACTCTTACCGTTAATGCTGATAGACGCACTCTGCTCGCTAACGGCCTCGCCGCTACTCCGCCTATGGGGTAACCTCTGTCTCTCTCTCTCTCATGTATATATAGTGTTCTTGGAAATTTTCCATTTGGGTCCATCTTCTTGTTATTATTCTACTTCATTTTTTTCTATATGGAACTATCACTATCTGCAATTTACACTTGTGATCTCACAATTCTCAATCTGGGATCTCTTTGTCGATCAGTATTCTTGATTTATCTTGCTCTCTCTCTCTCTGTATTTGTGTGTGTTCTTGATTTATTCGGTCAACCTTATCTTAATACTGTTTGGATCTTTTTATATATGTTGAAGTGTTATAACAATAAGAATTACATGCACTTTTTAATTAATTAATCTTTTTCAGGTGGAATAGTTGGAACCATTTCAACTGTTTTATTGATGAGAAGATGATTAGAGAAACTGGTATGCAATTCTTGATTTATCATTCTTCCATGCTGTTTTTCATTGTTCCAACACTAAGATAATGTAATCTGCTCTGCTCTTTTCCAAATTATTGAGTGAGATTTCTATGTTTATCAGCTGATGCTCTTGTCTCAACTGGCCTTGCAAATCTCGGATATAAATTCGTTAACATCGGTAGGTTTTAAGGTTCAGAGTTCCATATTCTCACGGCTCATTGCCTTCACTGGTCAATTATCTGATTCAGAAACTTTCTGTAACACTGTCTTCAGATGATTGCTGGGCTGAAATCTCTCGAGACGAAAAGGTTCACAACTTTTTTGCAGTGTTTTCTACTGATTTGAGCTAATATTGATGATAATGGCTTTCTTGGTTCCTTGTTTACTTAATAGGAATTGTGTTTCAGGGTAGCCTAGTGCCTAAGAATTCCACATTTCCTTCTGGTATTAAGGCTTTGGCCGACTACGTCCATAGCAAGGGACTTAAGTTGGGAATATACTCTGATGCTGGGTAATTTCGATTTTTGAAATGATGTTTGTGTGTATGTGTGTCAATATATAAGTGCATCTGATGCGTATGCATAATATCCCCTGCAGCTATTTCACTTGTAGCAAGAAAATGCCTGGTTCACTTGGGCATGAGGAGCTTGATGCCAAAACTTTTGCTTCATGGGTAAACAATACGATTTTGGTTGTTTATCATGGCGATTTCTATGTCACGCATCACTAGTGTGCTCGTATAATTAGCCTAAAAATGACTAGACTAGTGGAACGTTGAGTTCTTTGAGCTTTCTCGCCTATAAAGAAATGTAAGTAAATTTCCTAATTCCTGCAGGGCATAGATTATCTGAAGTATGATAACTGTAACAACGACGGATCAAAGCCAATAGTCAGGTAACAAAAGCAATTCATATATAGCTGAATGTCATCTTTCGCGTGCTTTTGCTTCCTTGTTGAATGTTGGTTCTCCTTGTCTAGATATCCAGTCATGACAAGAGCTCTCATGAATGCTGGCCGCCCTATCTTTTTCTCACTCTGTGAATGGTATCTTTCTTGCACCTCTTCTACATTTTCAATGCCTGCCATATCAGTTCTGCTTCCTTGCAAAGCTTATGATTCTTCTATCATTGAACTAGGGGAGATATGCACCCGGCCTTGTGGGGTGCTAACGTGGGAAACAGTTGGAGAACCACAAACGACATTGCTGATAATTGGGATAGGTATGATTGTCTCTTTAATGTTGTTTGGTTCTCTGATATTTTGCATTTCTTAGATTTTTCTTCACATATTCTGATTCTCCTACAGCATGATCTCTCGAGCAGACCAGAACGAGATCTATGCAGAATATGCCAAACCAGGTGGCTGGAACGGTAAGTACACTATACACAACCTATAGATTATATGTAGACCTAATTTGAGATATATAAAAAAAAAAACAAACAAACAAACAAACAAACAAATCAATGTTTGTTTGAAAATGGCTTTCTTGTCTACAGACCCTGACATGCTTGAGGTTGGCAATGGAGGAATGACAAAGGATGAGTACATAGTCCATTTCAGTTTATGGGCGATTGCCAAGGTATTTTTTCTCAACCAAATCCGTGGCCATATTCATACCGATGTCTCATGTTTGCCCTATCATTTCTAGGCTCCACTTCTTATTGGTTGTGATGTGAGAAACGTGACTAAAGAAACAATGGAAATTATAGCAAATATGGAAGTGATCCACGTTAACCAAGGTAACTAAAAGCAACCAACCTGAGTTCTCAACCCTTTGTTGGTTTGTTTAGATGGTGTCATTGTTTGCAGATAAGCTAGGTGTTCAAGGGAAGAAGGTCAGAATGAAGGGAGATCTAGAGGTACATTCTTGTTTACATGCAGCAATGATCAACTTGTCTGGAAACTCATGAAACATAGTAATGTGTTGTTGGGTTTGTTCCATAGGTATGGGCAGGGCCTCTTTCTGGGTACAGAGTAGCGGTGGTGCTGCTCAACCGGGGTCCACAGCATACAGTGATGACTGCTCGTTGGGACGACATCGGTATCCCTCCAAACAGCACTGTGATAGCAAGAGATCTGTGGCAGCACAAGACATTGAAGCAAAGATTTGTGGATATATTGACAGCAACAGTGGATTCTCATGCATGCAAGATGTATACACTCGAGCCCATATCTTGAGGGATCTCTTAAGTAATATGCCATTTGTGTGCGAGGTGCTTTGAATAAGGCTTTCGATAAACATGTGTGAAACAAATAATTACTAATTCATTTGGCATGTTTATGTGGGATCTTTATCATTGCTTACATGGATGCTCACAAGTACATAGTTTATTGATCTAAAAGGGTATACGATAACAATAAACCCTAAGTCGAACAATGAATATCAATCACACAACATCAATCAAGAAAAGATGAATCAATTAGTATGAATATCAAACTACATTTTAATTCTAAGCAAGGTCACACTGAGTGGTGGACAAAAGTGGGAAAAACAAAACCATGAATTTCTTATAACACCTCCATGTCTTCGTAGGATACAAGGCAATGTTGAACACCTGAGCCAATGAGGCAAAACAAAATATAGGCCAATAAAGCACTATACATATATATTTAGAAGATTGGTAAAGGTTATTGCTCGAGGGGATACAGCAGATCTTCCTTAGTGGTAACCGCCAAAATAGATGTTAAAACACCGGCATCTCAAAACACTCGTACATCATACAAAGAAAACTCGCTATGTGCCCTTCAACTGGAGCGTAGCTCATTCCATGACAAAGAGCTACAGTACCTTAGAAGGGAACCGTGTTTCTACAAATCTCTCTAAACTACAATCAATTCATCAACTTCACTCAAGAATATCAAGTTGACATTTGGGTTAAGACAAGAAAGCAGTAAGAATGGATCCGCTTCCACTGATGAGGCTTCAGCCACTAATTGTTTTGAGTGGCAGCCACCAGGTTGTCCGTCGCCTAACTTTAAGTTAAGATAAAGAATCAGGTCAGTAATCCCACTGAGCACGAATTTACACGAGCTTCCAGCACTTTCATCTTTCAAGCATACCAAATGACGGCACTTCCACATATCCAGAATCTGCAGTCCCCAGAAAGCAATACCATCTGCACTTGTCTGTATAGTGCTGATATGTTGTGAACATTACACACTCAAGAAACTTCCTGAAGCGCCAGATTCAGTTCCTGAGCTGACTTGGCAATATTACCCCCTCTTCTGCAAAAGAAAACAGCAGATAGAAATTGGGATATTGCACCAACCTGAAGCACTATTTTCATGAAAAATGCATACCTTGAAAGAGCAGGAAGGGAGCATTTTAATTTCTCAAGTTCCACATAGCAGAGATTGCAACGCTCCAGCCTTAGCCAAAGAAAGCAATGGTAAGATAATAATCATACAATACATTATGCAAATAATAGTAGCAATGGAACAGTAATTTGCAAGAATAAGCTAAAGGGAGTTGTGAAAAAGAAACAGCCAGACCTTTGCTCTGCCTCGATGTCTACACCAACAGATGCAGGCGCCGACAGTGAAGAGTAAATCACAGAGCCAAATACTCTCACCAATTTTATGAGCATATCCAATGCAATATCTTGATGCCTACAGGATTAAAAGTTGTCAGTTTTAACAGGACCACCACCAGCTGTTTGTGTACAAGAACAACTGTATGAAGATAAAATTTTCAAGAAATGTCACCATAACCTTGTAGGACTGGAAGCTTATCTCTAATTAGAAGATCCTGGAAGCTTATCTCTTATTAGAAGTAGGGGATAAAGTTTTTAAGCCATAGGTTTTTTTTCTGCTAGTCAGATGTACATATCATAATAAATAAATAAATTTTGATTTTATATAAATAAATGAAGGGACAAAGAAGAACAAAAGGATATAATGTGTTGGCCAAGGATAAAATACCTAAAGCACACTCCACTTCTGATTATCACATAAAAATGAGCTTCTATGTATAAGGTAAGGTAGAGGTGATAAATGAGAATGAAGAAATTACTCCAAAATCAAATCAATACTATCATGATAATAAATTAGAGAGATATTATGACCTTCTTACTGCTCCAAATATTTAATCTTGAGTTTCAACAAATAATCCTGAAACAAAGACATGATGCCATATCTAGATAAACTACAGATGATCCGACGGATCAAGCGTGCAACCTTATAGGCTCAGATAATTAGAAGGTTGACAGCCCCAAGGAAACAAGTGAAATTGTATTTGGCTCATTCTTGCTTAGTACCTACTCTATCATCAACATTCATCACACTAATTCCATGCTTTTCTACCCTTGAAATGGTAAGAAACTTAGAATAGGTTGGCTTGGGGCTTGCAGAAACTACCATCCAGTGACACATTCCAACTACTAAACAGATTCCATGAAACTTGAGATAAAGAACCGACAAGAGGTTGATTGGTAAATAATGTTAGGGTAAAATATATTACTTTATTTAATTATTTTCAGCCATTTCAACAAACAAGACTCATTTGCTAATACTCTGAGGTCTATTACTTGCAAGTCACAACTTTAGAGAAGCACAAGATTAAGACGATGTCAGAGTGCTAAATATTAATGTAGATCTGCTCACCTGTCCATATCACTTTCCACAAGTCCCGTCAGAAGTGGCAAAAGACATGAACAAATATCTAATGTGACAACATCAGTTTTTTCTGCCAAGAGGCTCATTATATCAGCAAGCACCTGCAATACAAGGAGGATTAGAAAAAGAAGAAGAATGAGTAATCTGTTAGTTACATAACAGCCAACAGGTCGCACTATTCATCCAACAATCATAGATATAAGTATAGTACTCACACTTTGGTCGCCCATTTTGCTGATTGCACTAATAGCCCCTCTAATATCATGCCTCTGCCAGTAGTTAAAAACTACCTGACAATGAAGAAAACCAAGCACAATTAACAATTATATAGAACTTTGTCACTGCTAACCTACAATAATCTCAACAAGACTAGGTATTAGTTAGGCATTACTATCAAGAGTCTATGGGAGGTTATCTCAAGCAGATGATTAAAAAAAGTAGAAACATTGAACTGAAATAGTGCATAATGAGCAATCTAAGTTGCTAGAAGCCATGCAAGGTAGTTTTTGGCAGGAAAAATGAGGAAGTAATCACAATGTGCTAAATCAAGTTAGCAGTAAACCACTGAGATATCACTCGTACTTCTCAATAACTGAAATTACCACTGGTCTATCTATGGTTCTATGAGGTTTAATATAATGTGACAACTTAACAGCCCCACATATTGCTTCTTATCAGATATTATAAACAAGCATATTCTATTCTGTAGTCATATAACACACTAATAACAATTAACAAAAAATGGCAACTCTCTACTTGAAACTATTGAGAAGTGCAGCAGTATTATGGGGCCTAAAATCAACAGTAAGATAATAATGCAACAAAATACCTGCAGTTTGCCTAATCGAGACCTCATTGAGCCAACAAATTGCTCATGTTTTTCTAACAAATCACCAATACTATCTTCATCGCTGGCAGAGACTGACTCGTTTTCATCAGGTGAAGAATAGCTTCTCTGTCATGGAAGATATGAATGAACGTCACGGTCAATTATAGAAAATCTTGATCAGTGAGCATCTCAAGCTGCTTATAGGATATATTAAGAGCTAATTAGAGAAGTCAGTACAGAACCATCAAGAGTTGTACCTAGATAGACTAGGGAAGTTCTTTCAAGAATTATATGGTTTAAAAATGTTTTGCATAGCCACAGACTGCACATGTCAAGCATGAAAAGTGAGACTTTAGGTCAGTGCTTCTGCAAAAGCTAAGGTATTTTAAAATAGATGGTGATTACAAGCTACGAAAATAGATAATGACAACAACATGGTAATAATAACATGTGGGAACAAAACCAGTTTAAATTAGCAGAATATCAATATATTTCGGTAATTGGGAAACTAATCAGCAAAAATGTCTGAATGTCAATTAGCTCCCAATTCTTAAGTGAAAAAAAAAAAGACAACAAAGCATAACACACCTCCTATCAAGATCACGGTCATATAAAGAGAGTAAGTGTGCTTGGTTTTAAACAGAAGTTGGAAAGCAAGCCATATGTGTGCCCAAAATCCCTAGGAAAAGTGATTGTACTTACAGCATTCAATCTCCCGGAGATATTGCTTGAAGCAAGACCAGGACGGTAAGAACTTCTTCCTTTATGTTCCCAGTTAGAGAGAATCAGATGTGTTCTACCTAGTTTTATTAAGAGTAATGAGTTAGTGTTCATAATGCTGCAGAACCCTGATAAATAAGTAGTATCAAGTTGTTAGTAAAGCACACACCGCATACTGTAGTTATACCTCCTCTTTGACCTTCTACATGAGATGCCTCCGTATTTATATTATTTCCTCGAAATTCATCTGTGATCAAAAAGCTTTATCATTTTCAGTCATTTGTAGCCTAGAACATTAGGAAGGTACAGAATCCTTGAAGAAGTTTCTTCAACTTATACCATAAAAAAATAAAATTAAATTCATCTCTTATTTTCGACCACTGAATCATAATTACTGCACTCAAAGTTGAAATAAAAGCACTGGACTCATAAAAATTGTTTTTTCTTGTGCTACAATTATGGATCAGCTTCAATCTGAGACATTACTGCAGCTAAAAACCCAAAGAGTCTCCAACTAGAGCTGCATTTCAGATTGCGTAAAAAGGTTAAGATATTTTATATTTTGTGAATCTTAGCGGATTCTTATCCAACAGATTCAGAAATACAAAACTTAGCTACTGCATGTGGAACATCTACAACACCACCAAAACGGGGCTTCCTTCACCAAAACTCATTTTCATTATCCAAGGAATCAATATCATTCTAATAATATGTGAAGCACTCAACCAGAGTTGCTTCTTTGTAAATCTACTCCTAAGGACTTATTCTCCTCTCACCAACTAGTCCACATTAGAAGGGTGCAGTAAAATCCTAGCAACAGGAGGAAATGCTACTCCAGAACAGGTTTGCAATAAGACAAGAACGTGGCAAATACTCAAAATGATAAGAAACAAAATGTGAAAGGGACACATACAACTTTCATGCTGATATCTGGCGAGGGTGTCAATAGCAACATTTGTATCAACTCTTCTTGAGATCATAGGTTTATCATCTCTGGCTTTTCTGTCTGCAGCAAGTCCACTTACTGAGTTCTTAACTGATGCACTAAAAGTTCTATCCGGGACATTCAAATCCATAGACTTTGGGGGCTCATTATCAGACTGAGTAGAAACATTTGTCCTCTCCAAAACATCTCTGGTGTTGATAATTTTACGAACATCAGAAGTTTTGGACTGTAAATGTAAAGGTGCATCTTTAACTGGAGCATCTTCTTTTCTAAATTCAGTAACTTGCTCAGGTCTAGGATTATTTCTTGGCACAATCACGGGTATTACATCAGATCTGTTGAATAAGATATTCGCTACTGATTGGGCCTTTGAAGCTTGCCGCTTTGGATTTGTTGCACTGGAAACTGCTGGTGCATTGATCTGCATTGTCTTTGGAACAACAGTGATATTTGACTTTTGAGGAGTGCTCGGAGTAGCTTCAATCAGCAGGTAAAAGAACATTTAGTTTAACTCAAAAACTGAAATACAGTTTTTTTGGGTGTGGGGGGCAGGGACTGTACAGAACACAAAATAAGGCTTACATGCACTTGATTTAGAATCCTTATCTGAATTCTGCGGGACAGAGAGCCTCATGAGAGATCTAGTTTCCTTCACCGGATCAGCATTATTTGAAATAGAAAGCCTGCCCAAATTGGCCTTCACATTATCCTCTGTTGTTACAGATGAACCACCAGAATTCGATTTTGCATCAGTATCACCAGTTAATCGAGCATTTTTGCCGATTGCATATGGTTCAATCCGCTGGCATCATCACAAGGGAGAATAACACTCAGGGGTTTGGACATCAAACAAGATGAAGGTTTTATGAATAGTAGATACTATGACTTTGTTACTCATACCGAAATGTCTACAACCCAAACTCCAACACAACTCTGATTATAAGAACATCCTAGAAGCTTTCCTTCATGGACATTCATGTCTGATAATTTAGACCACCCAACATCTACAGTATCATGACTTCTCATTGGCTCCCATGAGAAAACCTACAACCAAGGAAGAAAAGAAAAAAAAAACAAAAGAATATTAGATGCGCCAGACAGAAGCCTAATATATACCTTGGAAATAAGTAAAACATCAAGACCATACTTTCAAATTCTCATGCAAGCCACAAAGCAGCGTTCTCCCATCAGGATTGAATGTCATACAGCGTACTCCGGTGGTCTGGAATTGTAACAATTAAACAATAATTACTCAAAGCTCAGTCATGAATAATAATGCCCGGTCAAAGTTACAGAGCAATAGATAGGGGAGATATGTAGATAAGCTGCAAAGAACAATTGGAAGATGAATCAGTGATTATATATTCAAAAACCTCAGGTGCAGTTGAACCAATCAGCTCAAAAGTTTCAAGATCCCAGAACTTTACAGTTCTGTCAGCTGAGCCTGCCAGAGAATTAAATAAAAAATAAAAAAATTGGCAAACTCAGAAAATATAGCAATCATAAAGATATTCCGTGGAAAAACTCAAGAGTAAAAGTTTAGTAAAGCATATTTCATGACAGCATACAGGGTGAAATATAAATAAGAATGCAGATGTTGATCGAAACTAAGAAAAGCTCAACCTCTCTGAGTGCACAGGCGACAGGCCCATTGCACAATACAAATAAAAAGAAATGCAATAAAACAGAATCCAATTTTTCATTCAAAGATAGTAGAATACATTCTGGTTAGGAATTCAGAACCATAAAGTGAACTCTTATGCAAACCACTATAAAATACTTGTAACGTTTCAAGGTAACAGTATGAAACGTTAACTCATAAAGTCTCTAAGAAGTTCAAAAACATGACTTGTAGGAGAATAAGTGTGACATTAATCTTGCTTTAGAACCACCTACAGAAACCTGTGGAAATGTGTATCCAGAGTTTATCCAGGATTCCATCAAACGATTAAGATCAAACAATAGGTGGAAATAAAGTACGGTCTTTTGGGAAGATGTCTCTGTATCCATAACAATGTTACAGCAACTCGGTTCCCATTGTTGTACCACACCTCTTCTAGGCATCACAAATTCATTGCCTGTTTAGCATCTCCCCTTGCTAATTCCTCTTGTAATCCCACCATTTCCTGGGATTTTCATTTTCTTTACAATTTAAAAGAGTGTGGATGTTATCTATTGACTTTTGACAATTTTTGGATGGAGTTAACCTTTCAGAGGATGTTAAAGATGTCAGGAGGTGTAAATGAGCTTCATCTGGTGTCTTTCATTTCTTCCTGAAATCGTTCTTTCCTGAACATTCTTACCCTTCCTTTTCCTTTGTTTACATCCACTTGGAACTTGGAAGGTTTCAGTGCTTAAAAGTTTGAAGGTCCGAGTCTTCTCATGGTTGTTTTGTTGGATAAGTTGTTTGACAGCAATGTATAATGTATTACAAAGATGTTAACCAAAAATCCTTCTTTCAGAAAGTTGGACCATTCTACAGGAACCACAGCCTGAGGGAATTAGACTAACAGTGATTTGACACATACAGCCAGTGAAATGCTTTCGTACAATGTAGAAGGGTTCATTATGGAAAAGAGAAAAGGTCAAGTATTATGGGAAGTTTGCAGTGATAGGGATGAATATCCCCTTTTTTACTTTAATTTAAATAAAATTTTATGTTTCTTATCCCAAAGAAAAAGGATACACAAACAAGCTAACAAAACAAAAGGATTGTGCTTAGGGGCTACCCCAGCATTCTATATTGCAAATAAAATATTTTGCATTATGTAAATCCTAATCTCATGATCTCATCTGAATACATGTTCCTCTGTTTATTTCTTGATTCTCAGTTCTGTATCCTTTATTTCTTTTTTCAGTTAGATACTGACAAGAAACTTTAATTAAATATGACCATTCTCTTTTGGGACACGAGGGTAGATGAAATCATGAAAGTATAGACCAGATCCACTACCCAACGATGCATAACCATAACATTCTGAAGAATCACATCAAGAAACATTATGAAACCACAATGACTAGCAAAACTTTTGATGGGTTGATCAATGACTATTTACATATAGCATTTAACAATAAATGAAAGAAGAAGTTTACAGGCATAAGTATCAAATATTCATTACGAGAACAGAAAAAAATAACTTTCTATGAGATACTTATTTTAGTTTTGCTCCATTACTTTTGATTATCCTAAACAAAAATGCTAATGATATTTCACCTGAAATATTGCACACAAAGCTCCCAACAGAAACAAAAAAAAGGGCCATAGATTTGATAGAACCAGTTACTGTTTGGACTATCAATGTTGCTACATAGTAATCAGGTTTTCTTTCTCTAGAGCGTTTAAAGAGAATTATTTCACCTGTTCCATTCATCATAGCATATGAGAATATCAAGACATTGCAGACAGTTTATGACCACATAAGTTAGCAAATGTAACAATGCAAAGATACCTGTTGCCAGCAAAAACTCATGTGGATGGAAATCGATGGATTGAACTTGGCCTTCGTGACATTTGAAATCATGCAAAAGCTTGCCAGCAGTTAAATCCCATAGCTGCATTTGTAGGACCAGAAAGTAATCAGAGAGAATGAGCTAAATTTTGTACAGGTGCAGTATTGCAGCACAAAACCTTTAGGCTTTAATATTTAATAGTCACAAAAAAGATCGAAAAGGGAATAAAATGGAAAATAAAATTAGTTAAACCTTAAACTAATCAAATTGAAAATAGATAATGATTGTCTTCACAGATAGAAACTATTTAATTGATGCATGTGTTGAATGTTGATAACTTCAGTTTCAGAGACAGAAAGCAAAACAAGACAGTAACTGAATTTGATAAATCAATATTATTTAAATATTAACATGATCAAAGAAGAAACAAGGTGTTTGAGTTCTATGCTAGATCAACGACGAAGAGAAAGGAGAAATAATTGGGGGTAGAAAAATGAAATGAAAGATTTTAACCTTCACAATGTTGTCCTCTCCACCAGAAACAACCCACCGCCCATCGGGAGTAAACCTGATTGCATTAACTCCACGAGTATGGCCCTTGTAAGTATGTATACACCCCTTCCTTCTGATATCCCATATTTTGAGATTTGTGTGCAGGGAACTAGATACAAAGAACTCTCCAAAAGGATGAAAGTCCAAGGATGTGCAATTGGAGCGGTGACCAGTGAGGGTGCGTATGACTATAAAAGATATGAAAAAGGTCAAATAGAGGAAAGTCAATAGTTTCCCATGGTTGTTAAACTATGTTGATTAATTGCACAGTAGTCTAGTAGAAAGCTTACTCTTAGCCTCCTCCAAATCCCAAAGCTTAATGGTACCACAAGCTGCTCCAGCAGCAACCAAAACCTGCGATGAATCAAAGCTAACTGAATCAATTCCACTGGAATGGCCGGACAAACACTACAGCATTGGAAGTTCTCATCACCTATCTTGTAAAGACATAGAAAATAAGCAAACTTGTGGAGCATACAGTGCAGCATCAAATGCTTCTTTATTTTTATTAAATGCAAGAAAGATGAAATTGTTCCAAAATTAATGCTCAACCATGTTAGTTTTAGATTCAGTTAAATGAAAAATTATGTGTAGGTATACATGTTGGGGTTTACTTTTAAATTCCAATGAAGGAATCCCCTTCCCGAGATCTATCCAAGAATAATATGGGAAAATATTTACAGATTAATTCTCATGCATATTTCTACGACAGCTAGAGCGCAGGAAACACATAGG